>ML094934.1:10678-24657 GCA_003697995.1 Taxidea taxus jeffersonii | reverse complement strand
AACCATCAGTGTAAGTTGTCATGGAAGCAGGGTGGGAAGATGAGCATCCAGGGTTAATCATCAAGGCTCCTAAAAACATTCTCTGGCTCCAGAGACCCTGCTGCTTCTCTTTCCCTAATCAGTAAGAGTTGGCTTTACCACTTCCTGAGAGAGCCACCTTGTCTGTGCCTTCAGCTACCTTGGCTTGAATCTCCTCACAACAGAAGAGCTGAATCATCTCTATAATCCACAGATGGTAAGAAGGAGTAGAAGAGGTTGCACATTCCGAGTGTGTTGCTGGACTCGGTGGCACCCAGAAATCTGTGGGTTCATGCTGAGGATGATGAGGAGTGGTCACTGGGCTCCCTAATAATGCTCTGTGACCACTACATGGAGACAGACTCTGGGGAACCTGGAGTACCAGGGAGATGTCTACTCTCAATGCGCAGAGAACTAGCCACGGCCCGACATGCTCTTGGGGGGGGGCAGGAACACTGTCCATCCCTAAGGAGATGTGGGCTTTAGCTTTCAGCAGACTTTCTTCCTTGGTCTACTCCGTGTTGCAAAAATTGTCTGCCTAGGAACACTCAGCCCCTGGGAGCTCCTGTCAAGGAGGGAGAGTGAGCAGAGAATGTTCCAGATCCAGGGTTAGATGACAAATAAGGACCAATGGCAGGCTGTGGGCTGGGGACAGCCAGAGGCTGTGGAGTCTGGGGGCAGCACTGGAGGAGTGGGAAGAACTTGGCTTCAAGCCAGAGCTGGCTTGGAGTGGCTGCTCCAAGTCCGCCCTTATTGCTCATGACCTGGGGCTATGTGCCTTACCTCCTTGTGTTTCCACATTCCCTCATGCAAACTGAGGTTGCTGACAGCATCAACCTCCCAGGTTGATCACGAGGTTTAGAAATAATTCATTAGATATTTGGTACAAACTGACTAAGTGGCAGCTGCTTATTTAGGTGTGGAAGAACAGTGAACTGGACACTCTTCGCATGGATCTTCCATGAGACACTAGACAAGCAGAACAGCTGTCATGTAGTGGTAAGTACTCTGCACAAAGTAGAAATGCAATGGAGAGATGCAAAAGGGTGGACAGTAGCTTTTACGGGGTGGTCAGGGAAGGCCTCCCTGAGGAGGAGACATCTAAAGTGAATCAGAGTAAAGGGCCTTGGAATTAGTCCTTTCAGAAGGGCCCTGGCCTCTAAGGAACACCCTCTTCCCCAACCAAGGTGGAAGGAAATGTACGCTCATGGGCATCAGTGGGTCTTTGTGGGGCATGAGGCTCATGTCCGCGGCTTCCAATCTGCTCCTGACCCCTTGTTCCTGAATTACTGCCCTGCTCCAGCATCAGATGAGGATGCAGTCTGACAGACACTGCTGAGTCAGCAAGGACCATTGCATGAAATCCTTTCCCTGGAACAAATCCACACTAGCACACATGTGTGTGCATGGACACATACAGGCACATGTCCATACTGTCTCCTACTGGTTTTCCTCCTCCTCTCTGATACATATTTGATGCTGAGAGTGGTTCCAGAAAAACAAAAACTTTTTCTAAAAAAATTTTATGTATTTGTTTGAGAGACAGCACAAGCAGAGGGGGAAGGGGCAGAGGGAGAGGGAGAAGCAGGCTCCCCGCCGAGCAGGGAGCCCTACGTGGGCTCCATTCCAGGACCTCAGGATCATGACGTAAGCTGAAGGCAGATGCTTAATTGACTGAGCCACCCAGCACCCCAGAGAAACAGAATCTTAAGGATGAGTTCTCTAAAAATGTTCTAGGTTTATGAGATTCCTTCTTTAATCTGACTAGATTGAAAGGCATTGGTGACTCTGTTTCCAATGGTAAAAGAGCACTGGTAGTCTGTGGCAGAAGTGACAACTGAGTTTCTCAAATTATGACATTTAGATCCCTATAATCAAGAACCTACCAAATGAATCCAAAGGTCTGTGGACACTGTAGTCACAATAAGGAGGATATTGTGGAGAACTGGTTGCCTCTAAGTCAGCTCGAGAATATAGGGAAAGAGAATAATGTCCCCATGTTCTTCAAGTCCCAGCTCAAGGTCTACATAAAAGATCTAAAAGCTTCTATGAACTAGCCCTGAAAGAAATTATAATCTCCTGCAGCCACAGGGCCAAAATGTGGGAACACCAAAGTCCAAGCCTAATCCTGTGATTTTTTTGTATTAGAACACAATATGATTTCCCAAATTCTTAGAGTTTTTTTCACATCATGTTAGGGCACTGATTGGGAATGAATGAGATCCTGGAAGTTGAAGCAAGACACATGCACAACCTGATGGAGCCTAGTAATTTGAACCCCTAAGTTCTCTGAGGTGCCTTTGCCAATAGAAGTTGCCTGACCCTGCCATCTGAGGAGGTATTCCTGCTCTGTCCAAAGAATCTGTAATCATCTTGCCTAATGGGGCTGCCTTTCGGGGCATGGCTAATCCTGCACAAAAGCTACCTCCACCACCTCTCTCTCTTTCAAAACCCCATAACAAGCGTCAAATTCCCACAGGCCAGAAAATGTGAGTTATAGTGTGACCCATGAGTGGGTGTAGAATTTCCCAAAACTGAGGCACCTGGGTGACTCATTTCATTAAGCATCTGCCATTGATTGGCTCAGGTCATGATCCCAGGGTCCTGGAATTGAGCCCCATTTGGGGCTCCCCACTCAGTGAAGAATCTGCTTCTCCCTCTCCTTCTGCCTACCCTCACTTTTGCTCTCCCTTTCTCTTTCTCTCTATCTCTCAAATAAATAAATAAATTTTTAAAAAATAATAATTTACCAAAACTAACCATATGATTTTTCCAAAACGAATAGTTAGAAATCTGGGAAATTTGTGCAGAAAATACTTAAGGGTAGGGTATGAAGGAAAATAAAGTTAAGTAGACCAAATTTATTGATATGGAGTCATTAAGCCAAGCCTCTGGATGTTTTTGCTTCAGCGGATAGGGGAGGCTCTAACACTTTGCTTGGATGTTGATTGAAAGAAGTCCCAAAGGCAGCCTATCCTTAATTAAAGAGAAACCAAGAGCTTTCCTAGTGTACTGAAGGGGAATAAACACAAAACCTTAAAGAGCCTGGGAAGTTAGAGTGAATTTATCATGTAAGATGTGTTCACTCACCTCAGGAGTTCCAAGAGATACAACATTCACCAAGGCTGTGGTAAATTGCTTTCTAAGGAGAGCCCAGGCATCTGTAAAGAGCTCTGTGTGGCTCTTCTCTGTTGGTCAGAAATTACTGTGAGCTTGCCCTTGAGGAAGGACCATGCTACACTGCCAAATATTTATGCTGTTAATTGCTATCCCAACCTTCCCCCAGTGGACCTCTGGCCAATTACTAGAATAACAATGCATAGTGGAAAGGTAAGTAATCAGAATTCCAAGAGATTATTCAATATTGGCTCTGAACTGACACTAATTCCAGGAGACACAAATATACCAGTATTGTTCTCTAGTTAGAGTACTGGCTTACGGTGGTCAGGTAATCCATGTGGTTTTATCTCAGTTTCCTCACAGTGAATCCAATCAGTCAATGAATTCATGCTCTGACCATTTCCCAAGTGTAAGAGTCCATAATTAAAACAAACATATTCAGTAAGTGGCAGAAATTCCACACTGGCTCACTGACGCATGGAGTGAGGGCTCTTGTGATAAGAAAGTCTAAATAGAAGAGCTGCTTTAACTATAAAAATAGTAAACCAAAAGCAGTACCACATTCCTACAGGGGTTGGAGTGACTTTGCTACCATGAGAATTAGAAAGATGCAGAGTTGTGATTCTTATGACATCCCTTTCAACTTCCATACTTGTCCTGTGCAAAAAAAGATGGCTCTTAGAGAAAGATGGATGATTATCATCAACCTAATGGTGGTCATTCCAATTATAGCTGCTGTCCTGAATGTGGTTTTTGTTGCTTTAGCAACCAACAAATCCCCAGACACCTGGTATACAGCATTGATTGGGCAAATGCTTTTTCCTTTCTTCAATAAATATCACCAGAAGGAATTTGCCTTGAGCTGGAAAGGGCAGCAATGCACCTTCACCTTCTCCCTCAGGCTTCTATCAACTCTCTGAGCTTATGTCATAAGCTATGCCTTAGAGACTTTGATTGGCTTTTCCTTGCACCAGACATTATGCTATTTTTTTTGCTTTGATGACATTATTCTAGCTTATAAGGATGTAGAAACTAATATAGACACATTGGCAACACACTTGAATGAGAGAACATGGCAAATAATTCCCACACAAAATCAGGGACCTTCCAAATGAGTGAAATTTTTAGTGATTTAGTAGTCTGAGAAATGTTAGGATAGTGCTCATTAGTGAACAGAAAGTTTCTACATCTTGCTTTTCTTACCACTAAAGAGGAAAACAGCAATGAAGTGGCCTACTAAGATGCTGGTTGTAACATATAACTCATTGTGATGTGCTACTACGACCCCTTGACTGAAAACCTACCACCTTGGAATGGGTCCCAGAAAAAGAGAAAATTCTGTGATCCTGCACCTGTGGCTTCACAGAGAGTTCCCTGTGACCAGATGACTGGGGGAAAAATTGTACCTGATTTTCAGTCATTTCTTCACAATAGCCAAACACCATCAAGTTAGTTTTCTATTCTTGTGCAACAAATTACCCCAAATTTACAGCTAAAAACAATGCAAATATTTTAATAAGCAGTTCTGTAGGTCAGAGGGCAAGGCAGGCTCCATTGGTTTCTCTGCTTAGGGTCTCATAAAGTTGAAGTCAAGGGGTTGATCATGCTGAGTCATTAGCTAAACACTCAGAGAAACTGCTTCCAAGCTCATTCAGGTTATTGGCAGGTCCAGGATGTAGGACTGAGGACCATTTCCTTGCTGTCTCTCAGATGAGACCACTCTAAGTTCCTAAGACCACTCCTTTACTTTCTTCAAAGTAGTACTGGAACATTATGGTCACAGTGGCTATGATGGACATTATTATTCATGGATGGATATTATTATTCATGGTTCAACATTAACTTCCACTCACCGTGGCCCATCTCAATACAGTCACCAAAGATTGAGTAATCTGCCAGCAACAAACCAACACTAAGCCCCCAATATAGCACCATAACCCCAAGTGGCCATTCAGCTTCAAAGTGACAAGGGGATTACTTGGGTCTGATTTCATAATTGAAGCAGTGCTTTGTTCTAACTCAAACAGACAGTTATTCTAGATATGGATTTTCTTCCCACTCAGGGTTCTTATAGAAAACCAACATTTGTAGTCTTAAAAATGTCATATCCACCATCATGGTATTCTGCACTGTATCATGTCTAAGAATGAAATGCAACAGGAAACGAGGTACAGCAATAGGATCCTGTTAGTGGATTTCACTTGTCTTATATTCACTATCATCTTGAATTGACTGGCTCAATAAATAATGGAATGACTCTTGGAGCTTCATTTATAGTTCTAGCTTGGTATCAGTTCCTTTTGGAGTTGAGGCAACATAATCAAAGAGGTGGCAATGCTCTATCTTAGTGTTCAGTATGTGATGCTATTTCTCCCATAACCACATTTGCATCTTCAGCAATGGAGAAATGGCAATGTGAGGACCTCCTCTCACTTGATCCTCCATATCCAATAGCAAAAACTTTGCTTCCTGTCCCTTCAACATTAAGCTCTGCCAGACTAGAGGTTTTTGTTCCAAATGGAGAAATTTTATCAACAGGTGACCCAGCAATGACTCATTGAAATGGAACTTCAGACTGCCAGTTAACCACTGTGGATTATTCATCTGTCTCAATCAACAGATATTAAAGGGGGTTTCTGAACAGGCTGGGTTGGTAGAATCTATCAAAGGAAATTGAGTTCCTGCTTAAGCAGTGGCCTAGGATAAGTATGTGTGGAATGTCTACAACACTTCCAAATATTCCCATGTTTTGTGGTTAAAGTATGTGGAAAATTACAATAACCCAAATCAGACAGGACGTCTAAAGGTCCAGATCCTTCAGTAAAGAATAATTAAGTCACCCCACCACCAGGCCAAGCACCATGACCAGCTGAGCTGCAGTTTCAGGGCAAAGAGAATAAGAAATGGGTAGGGGCACCTGTGTGGCTCAGTTGGTTGGTTAGCTGGTTCTTGTTTTGGCTCAGGTCATGATCTCAGGGTCCTGGGTTGGAGCCCCATGTCAAGCTCAGTGCTCAGTGGGCAGTCTGCTTGAGGATTTCTCTCCCTTTGCCTCTGCCCCTTCCCTAACTCTGTGTGTGTGTGTGTGTGTGTGTGTGTGTGTGTGTGTGTGTGTGTTTGTCTCTCTCTCTCTCTCTCTCTCTCTCTCAAATAAATAAATCTTTTAAAAAGGAAGCTACTGTATTATCTTGATGAAAGATCATGTCAGAGAAAACTAGAGGGATAAAGAGAAATGGTTGGATTCAGGAATTTTTACAATATTTACAGGAGAAAAAGAAAAGGAAAAGCAGAAGAAAAGAATGGAAGGGGGTTACCAATAAGCAGAAGGAAACCAGTAGAGTATGGAGTTTGGGAAGCCAGGAATGTCTCCATGAAGGACAGACTGAACCCCTGTGTCCAGAGTGGCTGAGAAATTAATGGCAGCCTCACCCAAAGCCAATGACCTTGATGGGAACTACTCCCTTGGCATGGAGGAGCCAGAGGCAGGGCTGCCCTGGGTCAAGTCAGGGAGGGGAGGGGAGGACAGGCATCCTCACCATCTTCCAAGGACATGGCTGAGCCCCGAGGGTGGGACACTCCCTCTCCTTCCTCTCACTGACAACAGTGCCACACTCAGCATTCTCTTAGAAGGAAGAGGCTTGTGGGTTCTCCACAATGTTTGTTTGGCTTTCATCCCTGATAGCAGACTCCTCTGTTTTACCAGTCATCATTTCCTGAGAAGCATCAAGAAACAAGTTCCAGGGACGCCTGGGTGGTTCAGTGGGTTAAGCCGCTGCCTTCGGCTTGGGTCATGATCCCAAGGTCCTGGGATCGAGTCCCACATCAGGCTCTCTGCTTGGCAGGGAGCCTGCTTCTCCCCTCCCCGTTCTGTCTGCCTCTCTGCCTACTTGTGTGATCTCTGTCTGTCAAATAAATAAATAAAACCTTTAAAAAAAAAAACAAGTTCCATTGATGACAAAAATGCAACCATGCCCAAACTGCATTCTCCATTTGTATAGGCAGCATGCCTCTGCATCATTTATATGAGTTTTCCTAGGGGCCAAGGTTTACCATGCCCACAAACACCCTGTTCTAGTCAACCCAGCCTAATTTCCATTCAGTCTATGGGGAAAATGGAGGACACTAACATAGAAGACTATGCTAAGTCAAACATGTTATAATCATAATTAATCAGAGTGCTTAGGGAATGAGCAGCTCTCATCAACCAAAAGTGGATAAAAACATGATTACCTCTTTGAAGAAGTATAAAACAGTATGTGTCAACTCATTAGGGGAAATAATTCCTCTTTGTCCTCTTTTTAGGAAACCATTACAAACCTGTTAACAACAGCTGAGAAGACAATAGTGGAAAGAATGACAGGCCAAGATCGCTCCTGAACTTAGACATGAAAATCCTAAACAAAAGATTAGCAAGTAACATCACTAGTACCTTGAAGGACACACATCTTGTCTTGGTGGGGGTACATTACAGGAAATCAATATTGGTTTGAAATTTGAAAGCAATATAATGTGTCAGATTAACAAACACAAAAAGGAAAAACTTTATGATAATTTTTATAAATGGGTTAAATTTCAGCACCTATTCATGATAAAACTACTAAGAACTAAGAATACAGGGCAACTTCCCTAATCTCATAGAGCACAGCTACAAAAAAAAAAAAAACACTATACTTAATGATGAAATATCAAACAAATTTTCCCCAAGTTTGGAAAAAAGACAAGGATGTCCACTATATATTCAATAATTTTACAAAGGTCCTAAAAAAGTGCAGTAGCACTAGGAAAGTATAATAGCTATAAAGTTTGGAAAGGAAGAAGTAAAATGGCCATTATTCACAGATGACATTGTTCTGTATATAAAATATGCAAAAGAATATAAATCATTAGAGTTAATAAGTGAATTAATCAAGTTATTAGACATAATACAAACCACTTTTTCTATTTCTGCAACAAATAATCAGAAAAACATTTTTCAAGCCATTAAAATAGTATCAGTTACATCAAATATCTAAACCTAACGAAAGCTGTGCTAAAGCATGACACAAAAAGTACAAAACATCACTGAGAAATTAAAAGCTCCAGGAAATGAGGAGAAATACTTCTTGGCATAAATTGAAAGACTCGTTAGTAAGACTCATTACTGTCAATTCTCCCCCAAATGATCTCTACCAATCCTGCTTAAAATCCCACCATGTTACTTCTTTTTTTTTAATTGACAAGCTGAGGGGCGCCTGGGTGGCTCAGTTGGTTGAGCATCTGACTCTTGATTTCAGCTCAGGTCATGATCACAGGGTCAAGAGATCCAGCCGTGAGTCAGGCTCCGCACGCAGTGTGGATTCCGCTTAAGATCTTTTCCCTCTGCCCTTACCTCCACCTAGTGCGCACTCTCTCTCTCTCTCTCTCTCTCTCACTCTCCATCTCTCTAAAATAAACAAATAAAATAAATCTTTAAAAAGAAAACTTAAGCTAATAGTAAAAAGTCTACGGATATCAAAAAGCTTAGAATAGACAAGACAATCTTTTGGAAAAAGAACAAAGTTAAAAGACACACCCTACTAGATATGAAGATTCACTTATAAAAACACTGTAATTAAAACAGTGTGGTCACAACTATCATATGATCTCCCTGATATGAGGAAGTGGAGATGCAACGGGGGTGGGGGTTAAGGGGATAGGAAAAGAATAAAGGAAAGAAGATGGGATTGGGAGGGAGACAAACCAAAAGAGACTCTTAATGTCATAAAACAAACTGAGGGGGGTGGGGGGGAGGGGTGTTGGGAGAGGGTGGTGGGGTTATATTATATGTTTATAAAAAAAAAAAAAAGCAGTGTGGTCATGGAGCAAGGTAGAGCAAATACACCAGTAGAAGGACAAAGAATCTAGAAATGAATCTGGAAATATAAAACAGCTTGATTTCTCACATAAGAGCCCCTGCAAATCATTTTGGAAAGGAGACAGTGTTTTTAATAAGTTCACATAATATGTACAGGGGGAGAAAATGAACTTTTATTCTTACCTCATTTCTTTTTTTTTTTAAGATTTTATTTATTTATTTGACAGACAGAGATCACAAGTAAGCAGAGAGGCAGGCAGAGAGAGAGGAGGAAGCAGGCCCCATGCAGAACAAAGAGCTCGATGCGGGGCTCGATCCCAGGACCATGGGATCATGACCTGAGCCGAAGGCAGAGGCTTTAACCCACTGAGTCACCCAGGCGCCCCTCTTACCTCATTTCATTCCATAAAACTTTATTAGATATTAATGGGAGATCTAGTAGAAAACTTAGGATATTATCTTCATGGCTTTAAGGTAGGCAGAGATTTTTTTAACAAGGAGAAAAAAGCACTAACTAAAAATAATACAGTATTTAGTTATATATAATTAAATTTAAAACTTCTGTTCATCAAAAAGATGATATCAAGAGAAAGTAAAAGCAAAACAGATCTGTAGAGACTCAAAATTATATGTATCATTATAAATTATATATAAATTATATACATATAATATATAGATCATAAAAGACTTGAATTATATCTATATAAAATTATATATATATAATTGGATAAACATTTATATATAAAATATTTGTATATTAATATATTTATAATGTATAACTATATAATAAATAGAAATGACATGTAAATTATATTTAAATATATAAATCTGTATGTATAATTGGATATATATACCTCTCTCTCCAAAAATTGCTGGAATCTAGAACATATGTAGAACTCTATCAGTGTAAAATTTACAGACATCCCAGTACAATATAAGCAAAGACCTGAAAAGGCACTTCAGAGAGACATACTCAAGTGGTCAATCCATGGCTCAAAGGTGCTCGACTTCATTAACCAACAGGGACATACAGCTTAGACATAACGAGAGGCCCCTGCACACCCACCAGTCTGGCTGAGAGTCCCGACTGCCTGGATAGCAAGTGTCTGGAATGTGCTGCAGCTGGAGGTCTCATCCATTGCTGGACCCAGACTCTCACCTAGATTCCCAAAGCCATGGCTGAAAGGTTAGAAAAAAGTCTTTCAAGGCTGAGATAAAGAAATCAAGGAAAATGCAATTGAGCAATCTGGTTTCAGTTGAAAAGGGAATTCTGGCGATACAAGAAGCATGAACTTATGGAGAGCTTCTTTAAGATGTTGCTGTTTGAGCAACTCAGACTTGACTTTTTTCCGCAAAGAGTGCTGATTGCCCTAGTTTGTGTCAGGAAGGCACAGTTCTGGTACGACCCTGTGGGGGAGAGGAGGCATCCTCCCCGAAAGGACATAATAGACAAAATCACTGGACATCAACCTTGCTAATGAAGAAAAACCTATCCCCTACCCTTGTTGCCTGTTGTTACTTCTTTAGTGAACTGCTTCTTCTTTAAGTGCCCTTAATGCTCCCAACTATTCCATTAGTTCTTCTCTTACTCAGTTTTAGCTTTTTATATATTAAAACCATCTGCCCCATATCTTCTATATTCATTGTAAGTATTTGATAACTCTCACTAGTTTGTTAAAAGTTAGCCGGTATTCTTTCCAAAACATTTTTCTTGCTAGAATTAACCAGCGCGCCTGTTCAAGATGTTTGAGATGAAATAAACCTAATACCAAATAAGAAGAAGAAGAAGAAGAAGAAGTTAAAAGTAAGTCAAGAAAATACTACATTCTATATAAATATTAAAATTAAATAATAACAAGGGTTATTACGGTGAAGATAATGAGAAAATGGGCCTCCTCCTAAAGTTTTTAAAATGCTACAATTTTTTGAAGGTTAATGTCTCCTGATCTCTTCCCACACAATACTATTTCTTCTCATTTATAGAAGTGAATTTTATTGTAAAATATTGTATATAAATATATTATAAATACAATTTATATAGGTGGAAAGTTACAAATAAATTGAATGCTTAGCATACAGAAGTGATGAAATATTTTCATATCCTTATATGATTAAATACTTTGCAACCATTAAAACACAGGTTTTAGGCTGACATTTACCAACTAGAGAAATTGCTGATGACATAAACTTATAGAAAACAACAAATTCTATGATATGTAGTATGATCTCAACCCTGGGTGGCTCAGTTGGTTAAGCGGCTGCCTTCGGCTCAGGTCATGATCCCAGCGTCCTGGAATCAAGTCCCACATCGGGCTCCTTGCTCGGCAGGGAGCCTGCTTCTTCCTCTGCCTCTCTGTCTGCCTGTGCTCGCTCTCTCTCTCTAACTAATAAATAAAATCTTAAAAAAAAATCTTTAAAAAAAAAAGTATCTCTTTGCACATAAAAAAACTGCTAGAAGAGAAGATAAAAATATGTTCACATTTTACTGTTTTCTCTTTGTATTTATAACATTTCATTTTTTTCCCCAATAAGAAAAAGTGTCATTTTTAAAATCAGAATAAGATATAGCTAAAAGAAAAAAGGGAAATAATAAATCAAAGTACCCTGCCCCACAGCTGAGACAGAGCTTCCTAGTGACAGCACCTCACCTCAAAGTGCATGAAAGCACCCAAATAAAACCTCACCCCAAAGGCTGAGACAGACCACACCAGGAGGAATCTACCCTGCAAGGCAGAGACAGGGCCCCCCAAAGCCGGTTTCACTCTAGTCTTAAAGCATCCGAGGAACAGCACCCCCATAGGAGGGGACAGAGCCCCCAAGAAAGTCTCCCCGGACTAAAAGTCCCCACCAGGGACCAACAGAACACCACAGAAGCCCAGCCCCAACATCGCTGAAACAGAGCACCCCAGGAAAATGCCCCCTTGTGCTGAGCTACACCCCAAGGGGAGTCTCTCACAGGCTGAGGTAGAAGCCGTCAGGGAGAGGAATCCGAGGGCTGAGGTGGTGCACCCCAGGAAACATCCCCCTCCCAGAGCTTGAACGGAGAACCAGGAGCCACTCCCCTGTCCCTCACTTAGGACTGAGGTAATCACCCAAAGGCAAGTCCCCTCACCAGAGCTGAGAGAATTACATGAGGAAAGTCCCTCACAGAACTCAAGACACCACCAAGGACGGCCTCTTCTCCAACATGGCTGAGACAAGCTGTCCAGCAAATGCCTCCCTTCTGCTGAGATCAGAACCCACCCAAGTCTCTCCACAGAGCTGAGGTAGATCCTCCAGGAAGACACTGCAGCCAAGGGAGAGGCACCCCCAGGGCACAGAGAGCGCACCAGGGAAAAACAATCTATACTCCCAAGGTTAAAATCCTGACCTTGTTCCAGGCACCTGGAAGCAAGAATGGCACTGAAGTTGTGGGGCCTCTCAGGCAGAACTTTCCAGAAATGTGCCCCCTGGCCGTGGCTGGAAACATGCCCCCTAGGTGGTCTGGGAGTGGTACGCACAGGCATCTGTCCAGCCAGAAGGCTGATCTATTTATTATTACTGCCCCAGGGAGGTGTAAGGGCATTTACAGGACTTGGGGTGCTCTGGCCACACTGCCCTACAGCAGCCCAACCCCCGAGAAGCCGTGTGCAGTGCGGAACCAGATGCTGAAGAAGTCTCATGCCCCCCAGGGGCCAGCTGTGCCCGCTGCCCAGAACCAGGAAGCAAGTATTCCAGCCACATCTCAGGTGTCCCCACAGGCAGAGTGCAGTTACACATGCCATGGGGGGAAAAATTATAAGAACTGGAACATTTTTCACATATCAGGCCAAAAGAGTGAGTTTGAAGCTGAGAGGTAAAAAATTAAAAAAACCAAAATACTACTATATTCACCAAAAAGGAAGAAGGTTATGATTTTTTAAAATGCAACAAATGGTCATGAGGAAAAATTAAAAGCATTTGTTAAGCAGAATCTCCAGCAGAAATCTACATTGTACATTATTCCTGGGGGAGAAACATTAGAAGTATTCTACATAAAATCAAAGCAAGACAAGATTTCCCACCATCATCCCTTCTGTCCAACACTCCCTACTGGAACTCCTACGCTGCACCTTCAGAGAGTGAATGGCTGTTTACTCAGAGCGAGCTCTCACACTGGTCAGTGACGGACTAGCCCAGGAGCGGTGCTTTCCAGGGAGTCACCGGGCACGTCCACTAGTGACAAGTGTCTGGGAATGGAGATTTCCAGGGAGCTCCAATCAGTTTAGGCCCCTCCAGTGGCTCACAGGTCGCTGGTGTTCCGAGCCACTGTGCATGTGAGGTCCATGGTTTCAAGGCCACTGCGGTGCTGAGGAGGGGGCAGTGGGAACAGTGCTGGCGACAACAGCCCAGAGCTCCCTGTCTCTACGGGGACGGAGCCATCTTTCTTGAGTGAAGGCTCTTCCGGTTGTTGTCAGGCTTGGGTTAATGAGCACGGCTCCGAAACCCTTGAATCCAGCAGGATTTGCCCGTGTTCTCGTGGACTATATGCTGGAGTGGATTTTCTCAGGCCCTGCCTCCACCGACCCAGACATGCCTCCTCATACAGGCTGAAGGGCCTGACGCCATTCAAGGCAGCAGCCCTTTTGCTGTTTACATTAAGCTGAAGACATTCCAAAGCGGTTCCTACACATGCAAATAAAGGATGGGACAAGAACCAATAGAAATGGTTCCTACACATGCAAATAAAGGATGGGACAAGAACCAATAGAAATGGTTCCTACATATGCAAATAGGGAATCGGACATGAACCAATAGAGGGTGATTCTCCATATGTAAACGAGGGACCAAGTGCGAGCCAATCAGGGTTATTGCCCTATATGCTAACAAAGGATAGAAAAACAACCAGTAAGGAAAACTCCCTGTCAGCAGTTTTTCCTAACTGACCAACCCTCCTCGAACAACACAGCTTAAGTCACCTCAGACACCAATCATTTTCAAGGTTTTCAAGGTCACCCACACATGTAACTATGTACTTTTTGCATGTAAAATT
>ML094932.1:0-16547 GCA_003697995.1 Taxidea taxus jeffersonii | reverse complement strand
CACACACACACACACACACACACACACACACACACACACACACACACTTCAGTTCCTACACTGCTTCATTCCTTCTATTCTAGATGAAATAGGGTCCAGTTGCCCAATGCTGCCTATTGCCATAGTGGCATCCCTTGCTGGGAGACGGCTTCAGTCAATTGTGCTAGTCTTTGTCAAGGGAAAGGTACACTCCATGTACAGTGGAGGGGTAGGCAGGGGGTAGGTAATTTTCTGTTGAGAAGGAGAGGCTTCTGAGTGGTGCTCAACTCCCACTGTTAGGATAAATCTACTCAAAACGTTGGTTTGGCTTATGTCTATGAAATATGCTTTCCACACCTCCTGCCTAACACACTCCTTCTAAGAGCCACAGGTTGACACTTAGACAGTAGTTCCCACAGTAAATACATGGAAACATTTCCAGGGAAGTTTTGAAAATACAGACTCACAGGTTGTGCTCCTAATCAACAGAATCAGACTGTCCATGAGGAGGGACCCAGGAATCTGCATTTCTGTAGAAGCTTTTCCAGGGGTTTGGATAGAGTTCACCTGAAAGGTGGCATCCAGGTATAGGATGGAGGCAGAGAACCCCTGTGTCCCATGCTCAAGAATTCCTTGTACAGGCAATGAGTCTATTTGGCTGTCTCTGCTCCCATCACAGGCTATGCATTTTGTCTGTGTTTCCTGGATGCCTGATGTGGGTCTGGGATTATCTGTTTGTTCTTGGGTCTAGGGTCTATACTCTGCATACACCTCTACATTGTTGATGCAAAAACACAGCAGCACTAGGGACCCTTGTGAATGCCAGTCCCCCAGATCCCTTTGCAGAGCCCATATCAGGGTATTCCTGGCCAGACCGGGAGCACAAGCTGCCACCAACACTTTTGTCATCTAAAGGTCTTAGAAGTTAATCAGTGAACCACAGAGGACTTAGTTCCTACTTTCTCATTTGGAAGAGGCACTAATGGTTAAATATACATATATAAAACCTTTATATACATTTATTTCTGCTGCAATTCATGCATTTCCCAGACAATTTGTTTACATATCTGCACACAGAAGTGCTCTGTCTGAGCTAGTGTGTTGTCATGCCTAATTTAGGAACAAAATTTAGATTGTAAGCTTGAATTGTTGCCGCAGCCATGTCTGCTCATTTCAGGCTTGCTTCATGCATGACAAATGCCTTGTACAAGCAGGAGCAGCAGCACTAAGACAAGTAACCCACAGAGACAAATCTAGTGAACAGCCCTCAGGAAACTCAACCCTGAAATTTACAAATATGTCCACACCGGTCCACCCTCCATCCCACTCCCATTTCTCCTCTCACCTCTCCCACTAAACAGGGACTTCTAAATACCATCACAAGGCTCCCGGTTTTCATGGAGGTCATCATCTTTTCCATTAACATCATTATCATAATCCAGGGTCCATTAGAACTCCTGCTGTAATGAGAACTTTGGGGGTAGCTGTTCATTATATTCCCGGTCACCCATAGCTGCGGCCATCGTGACGCATGCTCTGCAAACAATTCTCAACCTGTATCACACAGTCTCTCCTGCTTCCATTAAGGTGATCATCTCCCCCCGACCCACTCCGTAGGCATCACCTCATTATAACTCCATTACCTTCCACATCATCTACATTATAAGTCCATTAGCTTTGGCATCACCACCATTACCTCCCTTATCAGCCTCTCCACATTCTGGTTGCCCTCACCTTCCCCTTTATGGCCACCGGCTTTTCATTACAGATCCATTATCTTCATCATTACCTCTGTTATGGTCATAATTGTTCCCATAAAAATTTCTGCGTCTTTATCCGCCCCTCTATGCTACAAGACCCTGCTGGGCTTTGATAAAGCTACAGGCATCCTGGTGTCACACTAGACATGTACTCAACATCTCTATTAATGTTAGGGTTTCCCCTCCTTCTCCTTTATCAAACTGCCCATGATCAAGGGGACTACAAAACCTCAGCCTCTTGCCAAGGCGACCTCTCTACAGCCATTGTCACCTATTTACATCTCACCACTCCATCCTTGGGTCTCGCTCCATGAAGACCAGGCAGTCATAATCCTCGTCTGAAGACACCAACGTCTCATCTGCATGGCTCTCTGTTATGGTTGTCTCCCTGACTCCGGGAGTCCTAACTACCAATGTCTTTCTTCCTCAATGCAGTCTGAGACCGTATTCACATAACTGGTGACGCATATGTGTACTTCTCATATTTCAGCGTATGTGTGTCCTGGGAGGTGAGTTGTTTACTATTGCTCTGTCTTATCCATCCAGTGGTAAGCTCATGGTGGACTAGACCTCATTCCCTTTCCAGCGCACTCAGCAGTTGGCCCAGATCAGTGTTCAGGAGGTGAGCTTGAGTGAGTGACTTGATGGATCATGGCCCTCCCTTTATCTTCAGCCTCCCAGCCTATTGCTGTGGCACTAATCACTATCAAAACCTCATTAAGGGATGCCTGGTTTAGTGGGTTGGGCCTCTGCCTTTGGCTCGGGTCGTGATCTCGGGGTCCTGGGATCGAGCCCAAGTCAGGCTCTTTGCTAGGCGGGGAGCCTGCTTCCCCTTCTCTCTCTCTGCCTGCCTCTCTGCTTACTTGTGATCTCTCTCTCTCTGTCAAATAAATAAATAAATAATCTTAAAAAAATACACAAAACCTCATCAATACTCTAATTACAATTTTGTTGCCTTAAGCTCCTCCTCTTCGAGGAAAGGGACATCTACTCCTTCATTTCTTGGCCATTCTCTCAATAATTATCAGCTTCTATTGCAGTGACCCCATTACCAATCCATCACTTCTCTTTAATGGGGAGATAGCTGACTTACTGCCATGCCTTCTTCCCTTCCAGAACGGGCTTCAGCTCCCACAAGGAATTGCCAGGTAGCTTACAGCCTCTCCCGGACAGGCCATCCCTGTGGCACAAATGATTCTTACATTCTGACCTCACTTGGCCAGGCTTGATGTTACACGAGGCAGCTTTTCCTTGCCGGTGTCTGACTGTGCTCTCTGACAAGTCTTTCAGGGCATGGCTTGTGTGGAGGACTTCTGGACTCACACTGCGTGGGTTCAAATCCCTGCTCTGCCATGCACTACGTGGTTTGATGGGGGAAATCGTTTGGTTTTTCTCTACATCAATTTCCTTCTCTGTAGAACAGATATAATGACAATACTGATTGTTATTGGTTATTGGGTTATGGGTTGTCAGAAATTTTTATGTTCATAAAAAGCAATTGAAACAGCGCCTCACAGATAGAAAGCACTTAACAGATGCCGATTCTTCTTGGGTTTGCCTTCCCCTGGCTAGAAGATGAGGGTTGGACTAGACTAAACCCTAAAGTCCTAGACTGAACACTTGGTAGGTATGTGTTTCTGGTATCAGATTATCAGAGTTCTCAGTTTCCTCACCAAAGTCCTTAAATCATTTCCCAACGTATTGTCATCTGCAGACTCAGCTGGGAATCGTGGAGCTCCCTTGGCCCACAGCCACCATTGTTCAAGCACTGGGGTGAGCTTTAGGTATTTCTTCTCTGCACCTCATGAAAAACGCTTGTGATTTTGCTGCAGCTGGACTTGACTTAGCTGCGAACCAATATATAGATCCTACACCTGGCAGAGCCTCCCAAGTAGCCCCCACTGCTGGTCTTGTCCTTCCTCCTTCCAATATCTTAGGCAATGCTGAGCTCACAGGCGGCACGTGAAGATGCCCCGGGTTGATGTGGGACCTATCCATCCCATCAGTCAGGGCTGCTCCAGTCCACCCTACAGAGGGGACAAAGTTTGATTCTAGCTTTGTGCCATCATGATTCATTCTCTCTCTCTCTCCTTCCCCTCCCCACTTCTGGTTCTATTTTTTGCCCCTCCTTCTGCTCTTTAGCTATCCAGACCATCCATCACTTGCATTAGATACCCCCTCAATCTTGCCTAACCTAGCAGGGTGCCATGTTCTAAAAAACCATCACTTCTCCTCCTCTTCTAAGCATTTTCCTCCTCCTGTGGCCTTTAGACAGAAAATCATGTAATAAAATCATGAGTGGATAGACGAGCCTCTCTGGGGACACCTACCTTTTAAAAAGGACATCTGGGAGAGACAACACCTCAGCAAGAATATATCTCCAATGGCAGAATTTCACACAATGTGGCAGAACCAGGTATTTTGTTTAATTTTATTTTCTTAAAATTTGAAAGGGAGTGAGGGCGGGGTGTGGGAGTAATTGTGGAGGCAGGGAGATTTCCCTGTGCGCGTCAAAATATATTTTGTGGACAATATCCTGCTGTCTTTACAAAACCCACTTGAAACGCATCTAATAAATTATCCTTAATTTACCAATCTCTCCATTTCTCAGAGGCCACTGGAACCTTGAGCTAATGAAGCCATCTCATCTGTTGTGGAATTTCTGTGGGTTCTTTACACTCAATTGTTAGTAATAAGAGAATTCAGTTGTCAAAGATCAGCCTGAAGTGTGTGAGGCTTTCAGTGTAAACAACATTCCTCTCGAGTAAACACGAGGAAAAATATGCTTTACTTTGTGATTGCAGAGACAACAAAAATTGGCTGGCACTGGTCCAAGTCTACAGAGACTACTTGGACCACGGAAGTACTTTCTGCCTCTGAATTGTTGGTCTTTGGCCAAGGCAATCCAAGGGTTGGCACAGGTGCCCAAAAGACATGAGGCCCGTCTAACTTCACCATCATCAGCAACTTTTTCCTTCTCCAGCTCTCTGTCTTCCTCTCCCTTTATTCTTACTGTTTTCCATTAGTCTGAGGTGTCATGCTCCTTTTGTCTTGCTGGCTTTGGACCATCTTTCCTTTCCAGGCTCAGGCTCGATGCCCATGGCTTCTGCCATGACATCTTCCCTGGTCTTCTCCACTTCCCGGAACCAGTGACACTCAATCTCGGTTCTCAGTAACAGCACAGCCAATGCCGGGATGGATTATTAGTACATCATTATATATATGTACACACACACACACACACATAATATATACGTATATATATACATTTTAGTACATCATTATATTGTCATGCACTGGTAAATTATTTGTTTTCTGGGTTTAGAATTGCCCTCTTGACTAAATCCTAAGCTCCTTGGGTTCAGGGACCACAATATGTACTGTTTTGTGTGGCCCATGGCTCATTACTTTTGTATTTGACACATAAAAATTACTCCGTAAAGCCTCGCTAACTATGCCTTCCGCGCCCTGCTCTCATTTCCCCCTCCCTGCCTGGTCTTCCCTTCTGACCACCTGCTTCACTTTCCTTCTCTTCCCTGCTGCTTAAGTGCCTGTGGCTAGCAGCACTCACAGTCCTGCTTAAGTATGTTGGATGCAGTCTCCGTGGGGGGGATTTCTGCCTCCGGGTTTCTAGGAGCTGGGCATTGTGTTGAGCAGTGGCAGCTCCATACCGCATCAGGTAGGACTGATCCTGGCCCATCAGGGTCCTAGGGTTTGGAATTAAGGAGGAGGAGAGGGAGGCCAACCTCAGGGTTATGAAAAGAGGCCACCATAAAGCTGTTCCGGGGCCAATCAGCCCCACACGTCAAGATAATCATGAAACTAAATGCTGGTGGACTTCTTACAATTCGTTAACTACGCTGCAGGTTCTTTCGCTTTGGGGGAAAAAAGTCTGGACCATTTAAATTTGCTTTGGTGACATACCAAAGGGTAACTTTACATAAGCGTTTTCACTGTAAATATGGGTCCTGCTTATGATCAATTCTCATCAGTGTGTTGGAAAGCAATTTCAGTAAGTACTTAGCTTAATCAATTTGTATCTGCACGTTGGCCTTCGGGACTCGGCGCACGGGTCCTATCATGCCGTGTGCTCCATAATTCTCGGTCTCTGCAGACAGTGTATTTCTCAATATTTATACATGGCTTTCATTTCCAATCGATGCAATCATCTGTTCCTTGCTTGTGACTGTTCCCCTTGCCCGGGAGGTAAGATCTAGACACTGCCTGTCTCTGCCACCTCTGTGTGTTACAGAATATTTGCTTACTACTTCCTTAAAATCTGGAGAACTGAGAAGACAATGGGGCATTCTGCGACTGATGATCAAAATAATGGAGGAAAAAATTCTTATCAGCTTGTTTACACAATTATGTGAATGATAAGCACTTACACACGGCTGATTCCTCAATCATTCATGGTTTGAAGCTCTTGAAAATTCAGTTCAACTAAATAACCTTTTCTTCAGCTCTTACTAGGAACAAGGTGCTATAATTTGAGGAAGGACGGATGAAAATACAATTTGATGAGGAAAACCAGAGAAAAACACAAATGACTATAACGTAAGGGGAGTGAGAACAAGAAAAGCATCACAGATGCTCCAGGTTTCGAGCAGGGAGAGAACTTCTGTTCAGGTGGACGTACAATGAGATACATGTGGAAAGAGGGGAGATTGTGTCAGCATCCCTTGTCCTCACCCAAGGCCCCTCTTAGCTCAGGACTCTGTCACCTCTTATCTGGATGATGAGAGTAGCTGCTTAGCAGAGCTCCCCCCTCTCATCGATGCTTCCAGGGGTCTTTGTAAAAGGAAATCTGATTACGTCCCTCCCTGGCTTGGACCACTCCAGTTTCTGCAAGAAAGAGTTGAAGTTTTTTGGGGACCTCATTCTTGAAGACTGTCTGTCACCCTCTGTGGCCTCCACACCCCTCTTCTTGTCATGTACATAGCCTCATCTACACGTTGTGGTGCCTCAGTGACCTTGGCCATGCTGCTCCTTCTACCTGGACTGCGCCCCTCCCTTACTATTCTCCCTTCCTGGGTTCTCCATTTGCATGGAGAGCTCCTATAATACATTCCTTGCTGCCCCCTGCCCCCAAGACAGGGCTGATGACTCCCATTCTGCTTCTCTACAGTGCGTGACCCCATCAGCTCACTAGCCCCTCGTTCTGTAATTTGGGGAGGGAGCAGCAGGCAAGTCCGCCCTAAAAGAGCATCGTCCTTGTGGTCAGGATCCAGACTGTGCCGGACACGTAGTATGGACTCCGTGCACGTTTGCAAAATTAAGTTGAGCCTGTGGCTTGGGTGGGTGGGATGTACTGTGATATGCGGAGGAAGGAGCGGCTCTACAGTGAGAAGTGACTCTAGACTATTCCTTCACAGAATTCCAGGTAAGAGGAGAGAGTCACGAAATCAAGGGAAAGCTGTTTTTGTTTGCTTGCTTTAATGGAGACCAAGGTTTGTTTGTCAGCAGAAAGGGAGGAAGTAACAGAAATGAGAGGAGATGTGAGTGAGAAGAGGGGCAGGTCTGGCTGCCAGCCCTGGAGAACGTGGCTGGGAAGGGACTGAGAGCTGGGGGGAGGGGGGATGAGCCTTAGAAGGAGAAGGGTCACTTCCTCTCCAGAGAGACAGGGTAAATACAGCAACTCGGGGAGGATGACCTTGCAGGGGCATTCTGAGAGGAGCAGTAATTCCTCCGGTCCCAGGCTTAGCCCAGGGAGAGGCAAATACCCAGTGTGGGCACATCTTTCCCACGTAAACTGCAAGATGTGGAGGGAAAACAGGACCTCAATGTTTATCAGTTTATGTTCACCTTTGGTTGGGTTCCCACCCCACCCCCCGTTCCGTTTTTGACTTTTTCTAAAATGTACAGAAGAGTATTACCCTGGGAGGCAGTCACTCCTAGATGGATTCCAAAGTATGTGTCCCCTTCCCAGCATTGACGCCACCTGTAGGAGTTACAGAGGGGAGCTGACCATATTTGCCAAGATGAAAGCATTCTGACCATTTTATATGATTCTTGGCCCAAGTCCGGTATCAGGAACAGTAATACTGAATTAAATGACTACATAGCAGCTAGTGGTTCAATCAGGGTTTTTTGCCTGGAACCGAAAGTTGTCAGACAGAGTATCACACCCAGATTATACTTTTGTCCTGTGCCCCTGTCCCCACCTGGGGAACCTTTCCTTAATAATGCATGATCACAGAGACACATCTCCACGCAGGATCCCAGACCTTTTGAGATAAAAGGGACCTGGCAAGTGCACACAAGTCTGGTCTCAGGCCGCAGAAAACCATGGGATCAGTCATGCTTCAGAACCTGTCTGCCGTCCGGAGCAGCCATGAAGCTGGGAGCTCAGCTCCCCAAATATCACATTTATCTCAATTTGGCAAGAGGCTGAAAGCCTATCTGGGGCCATTTAAATTCTAATGTTATTAAAGGCTCATCTAATCAGCTTTTAAAATAAGCTGCTTTCAAATGCACGGGGGATAAGGTAGGATAGAAGCAGGCCAAGCAAGGCCCTTCAGACCAGACTGGTGAGCCCCCCTCTGACCTGCCAAGGAGCCATGAGGTGGCCTGCAGGCGGGACGCTGGGGCGTCTGCAATTCTAACACCAGCCCAAGCTGGTGAAGAGCTCTTTGTCCGTACACGGGGGCAGAGGGCTAATCTGGACATCCATGCTCTCCTGCGAGGTCAATCGTACACATGTGATAAGTCTTGGCAGGGAAAGATGGACTGGCCTCGGGGTCAGGAGGTGGCTTTGGGATTTGGGGATCAACAGCGCAGCTGGTACTTCTGAGAACTCCTTCTGAATATGGCATCCTGGTGACTTGTGAGAGTTTCCACCCATGGGGAGGGCCAGCAGGATCCCACACCCCTGCCTGGAGAGTTGTTCCCTGGCTATGAGGTAGGCCCCTCACATCCAGCAGTGGTTCGACTATCCCCAGCCCGAAAACCTTTTGTCAGTCCTCTCCTGAAATGAAGCTTAAGCCTGAAGCTCTGATGTGGTTTGGAATTCTGATTCTGATTCTGATCCTAACACCAATTCCAACATGTGCGTCCCTCCCCCGCGCCCCCCGCCCCCTGCACGGAGCAGTTTTCTGATACCAGCTGTGTGTGCTGCGATTCAACTCAGTTCTGACACCTCCTACCTGGAGACAGTGTCAGAGCCCCGGGCTGAGGCCTTAGACCCACAGGACAGCCCCACGTCAGATGCCAACCGTAAGTCCCCTCACCCAGTGCATCCAACTGGCTCTTAACCAGGGGGTCCCACGCGCCCCTGCTTGGGTTCAATTAATTTGCTAGAGCAGCTCACACAACTCAGGGAAATAGTTTACTCGCTAGATTGCCCGTTTATTACCAAGGATATTAAAGGGCACAAATCAGCAGCCAGATGAAGAGACACACAGGGCGAGGTCCTGAGCAAAGGATCGTCTGGCTGTATGGAGTTTGTGGGCCCAGCATGGCGGCTCCTGGCAACATTCTGGCTCCCCGGCCTGGAAGCTCTCTGAACCCAGTCCAGGTTTATGGAGGCTTCGCTACACAGGTGTGATGTGTTAAATCATTAGCCTTTGGTTATTGAACTCAGTCTCCAAACCCCCTCCCCTCCCCAGAGGACTGAAAGTTCCAACACTCCAGTCTCAACGTTGGTTTCCAGCTCCCATTCTCAGGTGGGTTCCCAAAGTCCCCACGTTGGGTGTGGCTGAAGGGGGTTTGTTATGAATATCAAGATGCCTTTATAGCTCTTACTGATGAGGGAGCAGAAGCCAAGCTGAGGACAAAGCATAAGATGATACCTCCCAGCCCCCCTTCCCCACACACACACTCCCAGGTGGGACGTGTGTGACATTGCTCAGGCACTTCTGGCTGCCCTAAAGCCAAGGGAAGAGAAAAACAAATGGTTAACTGATAGAGATCAGAGTCCAGAAAGACAGGAGTCTCCCTCAGTTTATAAATATCTTAGTGATTAACAAGAGAAAAAAAACCATTCTTATTAACAGCCTAACTTCTGGAGACCCACAGACTCAATTTCCTGGAGCCCTAACATCACCCACCCATCCACAGAGATGTGGGAAACAAAAGCAGGAGGGCATGGAAATAAGATAAAATTTCCTTATAACCTGCAGCCCATGGACAAGGACCTGAGATAGGCAGAATATAACGTCTCTCCAGGAAGCTCCCAACTGTCTTATAATGCTTTATTAGAGGGAAAAACAACCTTATTAACTTGACAGTGGCAAGGCCTCCATTATCTTATTGATGGTCTTTAGCAAATGAAAGCTCTTTTGAAAACCTTCCTTTTCCAACACCCAAGTACAAAGTCATTCACCCCCCATACCCCAGCATAGCTGGTCTTTCCGCCCACGGGTCCTGTCCCCATTCTTTAATAAAACCACCACTTTGTACTATAAAGACCTCTCAAGAATTCTTTCTTGGCCATCAGCTCCAGACCTCACCCCACCGAACCTCACCTCCATTCCAGACTACACCATCATCACTTAGGACATTTGGAGCTCTGTGCCAGAAACCGTGATGGCCAAATATGTATTTCTTTTTATAAATTACAAGATCATAAGGTCGTCAGGCAGCCTGTTGAACCCACCTCATTCAGAACTCAGATTAGAAACCAACCATGTTTATTTGAGCAACTTTCTTTGGCCGGAGTGAGGGGTCCGGGGAAAGGGGGAGATGTTAATCTTGTAATGCAAGTGGTTTGTTGAATATTCCTTTAGCTACAAAGTACTTTGTCTCAGCAGAGCCCTAGTAAGTACAAATGTCTTCATCTTAATACATTTCCAGGGATGCTGTCCTGACAGCTATCCTTAGTTGCCACCCAGATGGTCCACCCTGTTCCAGCTCTGCTTGGATGCAGAGAATTTGATCTCAACCAGCTGTTTGCCTAAAAGCACCAAATTAACCAAATTACTCTAAAGTGTGAATGGTTGATGGCCAGCTTAATGCGCTGAAGTCTCCTGTGAGTTCCTAGGCTCAAAGTTGTCTTAAACAGCCTGGGATACCTTGCAGCTAAATGTTGCCAAGTGAGGCAGGGTGTGGGCTGGGAGTGGCCTGAACTCCTTCAGACAGGGGCTTCAGTATAGACTCCTCTCTTGCTGCAGAGTGCTGGGATGGATAATGAGCACATTATGAGTCCGAGGTTGGAAATGAGTTTTTCCTGAACACATTTTAGCAACCGTATAAATAGATAGAGAGAAGGCTGGTGGGTCTATTATCATTGTTTTGTGCAATAAAAAAGGGCCACACCTATTTGAAAAGTTCCCAATTCTGTGTGTCAAATTTGAGTGCTGGGGAAAGTTATTAAGAGAGCACAATATTCACTGTGCCTGTCAACTCTGAATCCTGAGAGCCTTCTCCCATGGACCATTTTTCAGAAGGTTATTATTTCAACCTGAAAATTCTTTAGACATATATATGTGGTGTGGAAAAGGAATTAGGAAAGCTTTTAAATTAAAAGAAATAAAACGACAGGTTTTTCCTCTAGCCATATAAATGGTTATGGATGGAGATAAAGAGATGGATATTTTTTCATAATACTTTATTAGAGCTTTTGGAACTCCAGAAATTTGAGTCGGGCTGGTGAATAATTTAGCAATGATTCCTGCAGGCCCAGGGCAGGTGTGGTTGGGCTGGGAATCAAACCTACTTTCTTGGAGGGACAGAGTAGTAATACATTTTTATTACTGACCCCATCATGAAATGCATTTCAGAAATATTTTATGAAAAGCCAAAACCTCAATGCCCAGTTTCCCCAGCTTTTTCTGAGATGCCATGAAGCCCAGGGGAGCTAATACTCTTGAGTACCTCGTTTCAGGGAGGCTGTCCGCCAGGCTGCTGTTGCAGTGACAAAGAGGCTCAGTCCCTGGTCACAAGTGAAAGCCTTGAACTGGCCATCACAGGGGTGGATGGTGAAAGTTTCACAGGAATTACTACCTTTAGTGATGCGGTCTGCGATGTCTTCTGTTTCCCACACGCTCTTCAATCCCGACTCCAAGAGACCTGGCCTCTGTGCAGGTGTGATGCTAGGTCCACCTGAAACAGGAATAGGGTGGGAAGAATGACGTTGATGCTTGCAAAATAAGGGGCCTCAGTTTCCCTTTCCATCCCAGACACCATATCTCCTTTTCAGTAAACTTGGAGGTATGCTGTATGGATGTCGAAAACAGAGAAAACCAGTATATTAAGTTATTTTGTTTCCTTTCCAGAGAGTTCTATTATTTTGCTAATTTTCTTTCGTTCATTCTCATGGTTTTGCCATAAACCGGTAAGTATTTAAGGAAAAAGTTCTATAGATGAGTATAAATCCAGAAGTGTGTTTTATGTGATAAAACTGTTCTGCGATCTTTGCAGGTGGCTATGGTAACATGCCTTGGCGATCTGATGATGATGATGATGATGATGATGATGATGATGATGATGATGAAGTGCCGGGCATTTCCGACAGGGAGCTGCCCACTGCCCACAAACCGGGGCCCTTCTTCTGTGCCTGATGTCTGAATGACTCATGCGTTCCTGGATCATAGAAATTACCACTTATTGTTAGCCTCCTCATCTGAGCTGTTTTCCCTCTGGACCCTCTGTCCTACTGCCTGCTTTGGCTCTCCTCCTGTGCATGATGCAGCACAGAGAAGTTCACCAAATACTCATTGAGGAAATGGATGCAGAGGGGCGGGGGCCAGAGGGCAATCCTATCATGCTAGAACCACCCCCTACAGAAGCAGTGGCATCTACTGTGAGTGGGGAGCGTCTGTGTCAGCCCTTGGCCAATCTGTCTTAAGCATGGCTCCCATGCAGAACTTGGACCAGGGCTTCCCCTGCACAATTCCCAGGGACCATCGACACCACCATTGCGATGTGATTATGCTTCTTCCCACAAATCCTTGGAGCCTTCTCCAAAGGGGACACTGAGCCTAAGGGATCACCTATGTAATTATAAAAATCAGTTATCTCTGGATGTGGGAAAGAACAAGGCTTTGGCTACAGTGTAGGCTTGCTCATCTAAGTTCTTCCTAAATAAATTAACCTTCCCAGGAAAGACCCTCCTGGAACCCGAGGATTGGAAGAAGCAGAAAGATCATCCAGTTCTGGAAAGGCAAATAGATTTCATCAGTCTATTAGTAGTGGCTGTTTGGAGCGTGGGGTTCGGAAAGATTCTGAAGCTGCATCATCGGGAAGGGGAGTGTTTATCAGTGAACTGGTCAGTGCCCAGGAAGGGGAAGCATTGGATGTGACCTAAATGCTGGGGGTTTTCCTCCTCCTGTTCTAATCCGACTGCTCACCAAATGGAATGATTGCACTTCCTCTGGTCAGTGTGATTTGCACAGTGGCTGCACAAATCTACAGCCCATTTTTCTGGCAGAGAACTCTGATATTAGAAATTTTCTTCTTCTGTGGAATGAAAACTCCCTCTCCCTTTTGCTTCTACCCGTTGACCCTTTTATTTCTCACCCTAAGAGGTGATGACTTCACTCTCAGAAAGCTGGTCCAATCTCTTTTGAACCAATTAAGTCAAAAGTCACCAAACACGGCAGCAAAATCCCCTTCAATGTCCTTGATTAAAAATCGATTCCTTCGACGTGCTGGTTTATTATCTGTTTTTTCCAGTTAAGTGTAAGCGTAGTCATTCACTCTTTTAAGTAATGTATATTCATTTACCACATTTTAAATGCTTTTGTTCGATAGTCTCAGAATTATAAAAGTGATAGGTGCTCACAGTACCAAGTAAAACAATATGAAGATGTATACAGAAAAAGCTAATCATTCACCGGCAACCTTCGCCCCTCGATGTCACATTTTAGTAGACCAGCCTGTATTTTTCCACACTGTCATGAGTCAAGTTCCCTGGAAACAGACTGGAATAGATCGCATGCACTGAAGGGTCACGGGGCACACTCTTGTGGGGGAGTACAGGAAGCAGAATCCGCCAGAGGGAGCTGGGGAGCTGTCCTACGTGGATGAGGGACAGACCTTTGTACCCCATCTGCCTTTGGCTGCCCCCAGGGGGACAGCAGCCACAACGTTGGGCAAAGCAGCTTCCTGTGGCTGAGGGCAACTCGTGGACTGGAACCCAGCCTGTGAGCTGCCCACACTCCCAGCACCGAGCGGGTGAGTGCCCTGTGGGGTGGTACCCTACGGCACCCACAACACACACCCTCCCAGGAACCTAGTCATCGAAACCCAACCAGGCATGTGTACACAGATATAGGATGTTTTTGTTTATAGTGTTTAACCCCAATTCTCTGCAACTTGTTTTGACTTAACATATGAGCCCCGTCCTTTTTTCGCTCATTTACTTATGCATACACACACATACTTTCACAAAAAGGATGGTATCATCCATCGAGGCTTTTTTTGTGCCATGTCCTTATTTTTTTCCCTCTATTGCTTGCCTCTCTCCAGCCACTCCTCCTCCCGCACTGCCCACATTCCCCTAAGCTCCCATGTTGACAGCATGGGGTGTAGACTTCCGTCCTTTCCTTCATGCTCATCTAACCACATGTATTCCTCCGTGACTCTGGGTGGACGCTCTCATTTGCTGTTTTGGTCATTGGCAGCAACCATTTGTTAAGACCTTCGGAATAGCCGGGTCTGTGGCAGGCACTGGGGACACAAGAAGGGGACACAACCTCTGCCCTCAAGGAGCAGAGGGGAGGGAGAGAGAGCCTAGACGGGAGTAACAACAGTGGAGGTTCACTCGTGGGGACAGGAGCCAAACACACAGTTATTCTGAGAATTAGAACTAGAACGTGGGGGTGTGGGGGCCCCTGCATTCTAGTCCTTCCCATGTAACTAGCTTTTATTTATTTTATTTATTTGTTTTTATTTATTTTATTTTTTAACTAGCTTTTTTTTTTTTTTAAATAGGTTTCAAATTGTAGGCTGAGCCATGGTCACATTGAATCTGAGCAAGTGTGTGCTGGTCTTCTTGAAGCAGTGAACCTACCTGCCATGTTCTAGAAACTCATATTGAACCTGATACACCAGCCCACAGATACAACATTCATAACCTCACAGACAGACCCACTGGATGCAATGAACAAGCCAGACAGCCCTGGAGAGACCACACGGAGACACCGTCTTGGAGTAGATTTTCATATAACTGGAGACAAGGCAAATGGTTGTTATAACAGAAATGGATGCTGATGGGTCATGACAGGAGCAATGGTGCCTTGTAAGGAGTTCCGAGGCAAAGGTGTTGGGTAAATAC
Organism: Taxidea taxus jeffersonii; assembly: GCA_003697995.1. Lineage (NCBI taxonomy): Eukaryota > Metazoa > Chordata > Mammalia > Carnivora > Mustelidae > Taxidea > Taxidea taxus. The sequence goes on along the minus strand of ML094932.1, from coordinate 1,592 downwards.
CTAGTGCAAGTAGGTCCGTTCAGCCTACACACTGCATGGGGGACTGAGGAACCACAGGAGACACACACACAGCCAAGGAGCATGGTGACTGACTCCCCAGCAAGTTGAGCAAATCGATGTGCTCTTTTGTTCATGATCTCAACAGACTCAAATACCTGTCCTTCTGCCCTTTATGCACAACATTGCCTGGATAGCCATTTACTGGGGCCAGCTTGTAAGAGCTCATCTTTGAAAAAAAATAGTTTTCCTAGGAAATATGTTCAGAAAATGTGCACTATATTTTCTCTCCACATCAAGAGCTGACCCCTCTTATTCTGAATGTGAGTCCAGTAACCGGAGGGTCTGGGCCCAGACTTTGTTGCTTGGGCTCCCTGCCTGTAACTGCCCAGGCAGGATCTGGGGACATGGGTGTTCTGGACAGTGCCACCCATGATGCCCGGTTGACCCCATGCACGGATTTCCTCCGAAGTCCTGTGTCTTCTTGCCCTTCGGCCTAGGTAAGTCATGGGTAGAAGAACAACACTGCCAGGCAAGATGGAACAGAGCAAAGAAAACTAAAGAAAACTTGCCAGGGTTTCAGATTTCATAAAAATAGTTTGTTTTGATATGCAGCGTAACCCTTGGCCCTTGGGTGATGTGGATTTGTTTACTGCAAATTGCTGAAGATGTCCCAGAAGTAGCCATGGGATGGTGAGGATGCCAGTCAGTTCTAGACAAGACCATCCAATATCCTAGAGTATCAGTAATTCATACGTTTTCTTTTACCGTGGTCAGTTGCTGAAAATGGATCGGATTTTCGGAACAATGGCCAACAAATTGTACTTAGTCCTCCTAATGAGCAAATGGGAAGTTGAGGCAACTATGGGTGATCTGACCCATTTTCCACTCCTAAACTCACAAAGTCTCCTACAAGAAGGAACCTTGAATGACTACTATTTGAGGGTCCTAGTCTCAGGCCTACACATTGGAAGATTTCTTAGAAGGACTTCTCCCACCCATTGTGTTGGCAAGACATTACGATTCAGAAGGATGTGAAAAGTTAATGAATGCATTATCCATCGCTGTATAAAGATTACTCCCAAACTCACTGGCTTAAGATAATAAACATTTATTATCTCGTGGTTTCTGTGGGTCAGGGATTCCGAAGTGCTTTATCTGGGTGGTTCAAGCTCAAGGTCTCATGAAGTCTCATGTAAGATGTCAGTGAAGGCTGTAGTCCTCTGAAGACTTGCTAGGGGGAGGCCCTGGTTCTGTGGGGACTCACTCGGATGATGCTGGTTGTCCCAGGAGGTGTCCCCAGGTGGGCCTCTGCATGGCTATTTGTGTGTCCCTGCCAGCATGGCTGGCTCCCTGCAGAGTGAGGGATCCAAGAGAGAGAGGAAGCTAGCACGTCTTGTATGACCCACCTTATCATTTCTGCAGCAACCTAATGGTTACACAGCTTAGCGCTACTTAATGTGGGAAGAGATAACACAAGGGTGTGAATACCAGAACGTAAGGCATAATTGGGGATCATCTTCAAAGCTGGCTACTATGATACCTTTTTGCCTTTATCAGTAATGATAAAGACCTGGGAGGAAAAAAAAAAAAAA
>ML094931.1:57555-76253 GCA_003697995.1 Taxidea taxus jeffersonii | reverse complement strand
GAAAGGGGAACCCTCCTACACTGTTGGTGGGAATGCAAGCTGGTGCAACCACTCTGGAAAACAGCATGGAGGTTCCTCAAAAAATTGAAAATAGAGCTACCTTATGACCCAGCAATTGCACTACTGGGTATTTACCCTAAAGATACAAACGTAGTGATCCAAAGGGGCACATGTACCCGAATGTTTATAGCAGCAATGTCCACAATAGCCAAGTTATGGAAAGAACCTAGATGTCCATCAACAGATGAATGGATAAAGAAGAAGTGGTATATATATACAATGGAATACTATGCAGCCATCAAAAGAAATGAAATCTTACCATTTGCAACGACATGGATGGAACTAGTGCGTATTATGCTTAGCGAAATAAGTCAACTGGAGAAAGACAATTATCACATGATCTCCCTGATATGGGGAAGTGGAGATGCAACGGGGGTGGGGGTTAAGGTGGTAGGAAAAGAAAAAACGAAACAAGATGGGATTGGGAGGGAGACAAACCAAAAGAGACTCTTAATGTCATAAAACAAACTGAGGGGTGTGGGGGGGAGAAGGGTTGGGAGAGGGTGGTGGGGTTACATTATATGTTTAAATTTAAAAAAGCTTAAATTAAAAAAAGTTAAAAAAATTTCTCTTTAAATCAGTTTTCTAAAAATATTTCCTGTAATGTTTTATATAAGCAAGTCTCTAAACAGTCCAATGACCAACAGGATTTGAACCATCTAGTGGAAAGTGGGAAGTATTCTTGTTCATTTTAGTCATGGTTATATCCCTTCATAAGTTTTTTGAATGTTTTTTTCAGCTTGTTTCTTCATTTTTTCTTCATTAAAGGTTATTTGGACACAACTGTTTTCAAAAAAAAAAAAAAAGAAGTACTACAACTATTCTTTTCCCACTTAATTGAATATTGCCCTTTGTAGCACTATTTTTTCCTCATGGTAATATCTCAGTTCCCAGAAATTTCTACCCTCTTCTTCTGGGCCTCTCTGACTATTGTCAACTGCTGTTCTTTATGCTGATAGAAAAAAAAAATCATTACTTACAACTCAGTAGGTATGCCATGTTTTTATTTTTTAACTCCATAAGAACAACCCTCATAAAGTCTCCTATGTCATACAGAAGAGGAGATAAGAATTTCCAGAATTCCCTTTCCATTTGTTTCTTGGTTAAATTTTGTCAATTAAAGATACACAAGATTTGGAAAGCAGAAAAGAAGGAGAGGTCATTACTCTCTGGAAGCAGCTGGTGGCAGACAAGTGGGCAGACATCAGGTCTGAAGAAACTTGCAGGAGAACTTAAGAATAACTTGGATCCATGATCTATACCTGAGTAGTTGGTGACAATAGTCCTGACATTTCTTGCATTAACAGAAGCTTCAGAAAGCATTCCTGAGAACCACTAATTTCACTGTTGTGTACTGAAATACGTGGGAAACTTCCTAAATGTTCTTGGTATTTCCTGTGGTTTGGGTATGAACTCGGAAGAACCACCTGCTTTATTACTAAAGACTGAGGTAATGGGTCATGACTTCCTGACTTCTGCTCCCGGTCTTCTTTTCAAAAATCTAATAAGTTCTAGTGCCACCAATGAAAACTTTCATACTGTGAATACATAGAGTGACTCTGATTTTCTGATCTAATTTGAATTGAATACACTAGTCTTTGCCCCTTTCCACTTTGTGAGGTTAGTGAAACCCTTAACAAGATTTTAAATTTCCAATCTCTCCCTATTTGGGACAAAGAGACACATCCTCTCAAAGTGTCTGGTTGGAACGAGTCCCAGCAGAGGTTGTATCTCTGTTATTTTGTAATAACTTCTTCATTTTACAAAATACCAAAATGTTACAGCATTTAATTCCTCTATATTGAGATGGTTTAGCATCCACAGGACCTCATATTTCCGAATTTCTGGAACATTTAGTACCAGCCTCCCCATGTCTTTTTTTAATGGATAGATCCTTAGAGAGTAGGTTTGTGGCCTCCAGGTTATTAATTTTCTTTTACTATTTTCATCAATTAGAAATTCTAGAGAGGAAACTTTGAATTGCATATTTACTAGCAAACCAAATGATTGTCGATATATGTATCTGAGGAATCTTTATTTATAAGAGGCAAATTTTGTATTTTTGTTCACCCACACCCATCTCAGAGGCTGTACTCTGTTTGAATGGACTATTTTGAAAACTTAATGAATCCTAAAATCTTTTTAAAGCCCTTAATACATGATTGGTCAATCAAAACCTTGCTGAAGTGTCCACTTACATTCTGATACTCTTAGGATACTTATACTGCAAGAGATATGATTGATCAAAATTACACCTGAGACTTGGCTAAAATATTGGCAGATGCTCACTTACAAGAATTTACTTTAGAGGATATCACCAGTCTTAAAAAGATGTCTTTAAAATTTGGAAGGCTACTTTGTATAAGCAATATGGTACTCAGATGGATTATGGAAGCAAGTGGAAAGTTAATGGAGTCTCTACCCTGTAATGTGAAATAGTCGTGCTAAGCCACTATATTTCAGTTCTCTTGTATATAAAGGGATAAAACCTTGCCTTGTTGAAACACTAAACAAATGATTATCAAAAATATGGAAATAGAAATTGTATTGTGGGTTTGCTTGCTGCACCAGATTGATTCTAGCTGTCAAGGCCAATAAAACACCTGCTGAGTTATTTCAAATAATCACATAATACATTTGTTTTGACCATTGGGACATCATTAGCATAGCCAACAATCAGCAACTTCACAAAAGCATCACCAAGTGATATAGTTCTATGAATCATTCATATAAAGATAGAACAAAAGTGAACAAACTCATAATATGTGATTTTGTCAAGGCATGCAGTAAATTTGGACTTCCAAATTGTTTATCATTTGACCTATAATTACCTTATAAATAGTCATACAACTCAGAACTAATACTAGAGCATAAACTTCTGAAGGAACATTGAAGGTTAAAGAACATGTGACAAAAGAACATGCAAAATAGTTATTGTTCCTTAGATGCTCTCTTTTTCTCCTTCTAAAAATATCCATTCCATCCACAGGCATTCACTATTCTCATCTTCTCTTAGCTCGATCTGTGATAATAGTCTGAGAGTCACGTTCATCCTAAAGAATCATTGGCTTGCTATTCAAAGTGAACTCTGATCTATAGTGGACAAGTGATGGTTAAATCTAATGAAATAAATACTCCTGGAGCAATTAAAGGTGTTACAGGAAGATATTTGGCACTAGGTCATATTCCTGACAACCTGACAATATTCCTGACAACAATCATATCACAGCATATTTTCCTTACATATAAAATCAATTTTATTTGCTTATTTTCATTTTTGTTTGTTTATATTGCAATTGATATAGGCTTTCCTTACTAAAATAAGTGAACACAGGTGAGTGTCCAAATGTCCAGTATTTACATACCAAGTTCACATATTGCTGAATTGAAACTAATTTCTCTTTTTTCTATTTAAAACACCATTATTCATGAGCCACTCAATCAACACCACATTTTTATCATAAACCCAATACAAATAGGAAAGCAGTCATCCCTATGAAAATTCCAAAATAATTATTGACTGATGGTGAAATGTCAGAGGAATTCATTAGATCATATTGAAGTTGTATAATAAGACCACTAAAATTCCATAAGAAATTCTTACATAAGCACTTTCAAGGAAACTCTTATATACTACTTGCCTATATTTATTCTTATGAGGGAAACAGTGACCCATGTTTTTTTTAATCCAAGAGCACTTAATGGTGAGAAAGTTATATCTATCATCTTATTTCCTTTTTAACTTCCTAATGATCTCACTGCCTCTACTGGCCTTAAAGTGATACCAGCTGTGTTTTTTAGAACCTGTAAAGAACCTGATTAAAGAGACAAGATATGTGAAAGCTAATTATAGATTAAGGTGATTCAAACTACAAAACAGCTACAGGAAATAAACTATTTAGCCAGCTTGAATTTGGCAGAGTGGAAAAATGGCACAGCTATCTTCTGCTAAACGCATGCCTATGGAAGAAAAAATTAAAATTAGAAAACCCCCTCCCCAAAGGCGGGGATAATTCTTCAGAAGAACATTTTAAAATATGTTTTCTAAGTCACAAACAGATTGTAAATTTCCCAAGAAGAAACCTGGTCACTTGACTTTCTATCATTCACAAAGTTATATGAAGGTAGGTGGACCTGTACTATAAGCCAAGCTAATAATGACTACAGTGTGCTGAGTAACAAGTAAAGACTACACTTGCTCTAAATCAGTGCTACCAAATTGAGAATAAAGAAAAGATTTTAAGGCAAACATAATTCAATGATTACACTAAAGGGAATGACACTATTGTCATGGAAACCATTGAAGGGAGCCCAAAGTGTCTTGTAAATACCATCTCTTTGGTGTATTGCTTATTTTTGTCAAAAAGCTCCTTAATGTGTTCAATAAATTTATTTAAGAAAAATAAATGTTTTAAATGTTATGTATCTAGAAACATTCTGTAACAAATATTCTGTGAACAAAATAGTATGCAAAATTGGCAACAGAAGGGCAGCAAAGTCAAAATTTCAGAAATGCTCTTAATGGATTTTTTTTCAGTCTGAAATCTCTTGACATATTCTGGCTCGGCTGTATAAATGTTTCTCATATAGAAAGTGAGATAGTTACTGTGACTTGCATGTACTGGCATAATATTTCTTAATGTCATTTGATTACATTTTTAACATTTAATACCATTGGCTTCTTTTCTTCTGTTTCCAAACAGAATGAATAGACCTAAAACAAGGAAATTGAGCTAGGTATCTTCTGTTGTACAACCGGTTTTTGCTTGACAACTAGCTTGACATTCATTGAATAGTCTCAACAACTTGATGCTAGGTGTTATACATAATTCATTTCACTAAACAAAGCAAAGTTTAGATGGTGACACACAGTAAGTAGTCAATAAATATTCTGAAGTGAGCAAATCTGTTATTAAGAGTTACACAATTAAAACATCTTTTCACAAGTTCTAACTCTACCCTTCTGGATCCACAGTCTTGCCAAACTCTTCTTTCTTTTGGTCTGTTTCTTTATTCAGATTTATAAATAGACATATGAAGACCCAGAACATCTTCTCCTTCTTTAGGAAGACACCTATCAGAAATTTCAACAATTTTATTTGATTTATACATTATGCCAAAATAATAAAAGCCTGGACTCAGAATTTCTTCTTAAAACTTTAGTTATACATAATATCTTTTTCCATCTTAGATAAGAAAGATCAATGTTGGTTTTGATTTATTTAATTAATACTAAGACCTGAAAACCTAACATGATTGTAAAATACCCTCTCCATCATTTCAACAAAGTGTGGAAAGGTAGCTTAAAAACACAGTCCATGAATACATTTCAGAACTCTATAAAAGAAGCAAAAACTTGTAAAGACATATTTTTTGGAGATACAGTTTTGTGTCTCTGCCAAAAAACAGCTAAACCACATTTCAAACATATGTACTTTTAAAATGATTATAGTTCCTACCTGTGTTAAGCTTTCTGGTTGCAATATGTGAATGCTGGCTTATTTTAGAATAGAACCAAAACATAATAATGAGGACAATGGATTCTACTTCTAGGATTCCTCTCCCTTAAGGATTTTAGCTGATTTTTAGGGGTTCACTACATTAATCCTTATACAATCCATCCAAGTTCAGGAGGAGATAAGAATATCATTCTTGTTCTATAAAGAGAGAAATTGATCCACTAAAAGATTAAATGATACACTTGCAATCAGATAATGAGTCAGAAATGGGTTGAGGCAAAGAAACCTGGTATGACAGAAAAAAAAATCTATGGATGGGAAACAAAAAGGAAAGTAGAGGATCTGGTGTGCTAGTCAATCTTTTGTATTTAATTGGTGCTGGAAATGTCTAACCAAAGCATGGAAAGGGAAAAAAAGTGATGGAGAAGCAGAAAAAGAGTACAATCTTAAGATTATGAATTTTCAAAACTAAGAAGAGCAATTTTAAACCGTGATAAACATGAAGACAAGATAAACTACCTGAACAACACTAAATTTCAAATGCACATTCCTGATGCTTTGTCTTTGATGTCTCTTAAAAGTTAGTAAATATTCTAGAGGGATCTACTCTTCCATTATTATTTACACAAAGTGCTCTCAAAAATGAATCAAGGCATTTCAAACTCAACGGGCCCCAAAGTGCATGTTTCCTTGTGCCTTTTTTGGTAATACATAATTATTCCTAATTAATGGCTTCAGCATTGTTCTGCTCAGGTAGACATGCAGGACTCAAAGCACGTTGTAATTAGAAAGAATAGCTTAACAATCACTTATTCTTGTCCCTATCTTTCTCTACCAATAAGGATTTCTTTTTTTTTAAAGATTTCTTATTTATTTATTTGACAGAGAGAGATCACAAGTAGGCAGAGAGAAAGGGGTCAGCAGGCTCCCTGCTGAGCAGAAAGCCTGATGCTGGGCTTGATTCCAGGACCCTGAGATCATGACCTGAGCCAAAGACAGAGGCTTAACCCACTGAACCAACAAGGTGCCCAGGAATGTCTTTTCTTAAGTAAGAATTTCTTTTCTAAAACTAGAGCAATTTTAGGTTCATAGTAAAATTGTGGGAAAGGTACAAAGATTTCCTATTACTTCACTCTCCCCGACACGCATAGGCTCTCCCATTACCAACATCTCCCACAAGAGTAGCATGTTTATTATAACTGATGAATCTACATTAACACAATGTAATCACCTGAGAATCATACCATATATTAAAGTCCAATCTTAGTGTTGTGTATTCTAAGGGTTTGGACAAAAGTATAATAACATGTATCCATAATTATATTATCTAACAGTGTTTTCACTGTCCTGAAAATCCTCTGTGCTCTGCTTATTCATCAGTAACCCCTACCCCAATCCCTGGCAAACAGTCATCTTTTTACTGTCTATAGTTTTGTCTTTTCCATAATGTTATGCAATTGGAATCATACGGTATGTAGCCTTTTCAGATTGGCTTCTTTCACTTAGAAATATTCATTTAAGGTTTCTCTATGTCTTTTCATGGCTTGATAGCTTTTTTACTTTTTAAGCTGAATAATATTTTATTGTTTGGATGTACCATGGTTTATTTATCCATTCACCTACTGAACGGCACTTTGCTTGCTTCCAAGTTTTGTTGATTATTTGTGTGGACATAAATTTTCAACTCCTTTAGGTAAATACCCAGCAGTGTGATTACTAGGTGGTATGGTAAGAGTATGTTTAATTTTGTAAGAAACTGCCAAACTGTCTCAAAGTAGCTGTACTATTTTGCATTATTTTCCAATGACTGAAAGTACCTGTTGCTCCACATCCTCACCACCATTTGGAATTGTCAGTGTTTTGGATTTTGGCCATTTTAATAGGTATGTAGTGGTATCTCATTGTTTTAATTTGCATTTTCCTGATGACATGATAAGGAAGATTTTTTCATATTTGTCATTTGTGTATTTTCTCTGGTGAGGTGTCTATTAAGGACTTTGGTCATTTTTAAATTATGTTGTTTGTTTTCTTCTTGTTGAGTTTTATGAGTTCTTTATATATTTTGGATAATATTTCTTTATCAGATGTTTTACAATATTTTGCAATTTTTTTTTGCAAATATTAAGTTTTAGCTTCATTTTTTGAAATAGTTGAGTGTTGAATCAATTTTTGATGCCACCAAGACACGTATTAATTAAAAGGAAATTGATCTCTCTGTAGTTAGAATATTTGAAGCAAGTAGAATTTGGATCATTTTCCTGTTTTTTTAAAGATTTTATTTGGAGCACCTGGGTGGCTCAGTGGGTTATGCCTCTGACTTTGGCTCAGGTCATGATCTCAGAGTCCTAGGATCTAGTCCTAGTCCTAGGATCTACCCTGGGGTAGGGGTTACTGATGAATAAGCAGAGCACAGAGGCCTTGGGCTCTCTGCTCAGCAGGGAGCCTGCTTCCCTCCTCCCTTTGCCTACCTCTCTTCCTGACTCTCTGCCTACTTGTGATCTCTCTCCGTTTCTCTTTCAAATAAATAAATCAAATAAAAATATTTTATTTATTTGACAGAGGGAGAGAGTGAGAGCATGAACACAAGTAGGGGGAGCAGCAGGCAGAGGGAGACAGGCTCCCCACTGAGCAAGGAGCCTGATGCAGGACTTGATCCCAGGGCCCTGGGATCATGACCAGAAGTGAAGGCAGAGGCATAACCCACTGAGTCACCCACGCATTCCAGAATTGGATCACTTTCAATGTGTTGTATGAAGGAAGAGGCTAGATAGAGCATAACTGAGAAACTAATTTACCCAGTTGACTCACTCTCTTCTATTTCTCCATTTAGACATCAACCTTCCATACAGTTTCAGAAATAAGTTATTTCTGAGATATTATATGTGTGCATATATATATATTTACATATGCATGTATATATATACATACATATGTGTATATGTATGTATATATGTAACTATATTTGTATAAAACTTTAAAACTCATTTACAACCCATCCATAAAGCAGTGGCCTCAATCTTCACCTTGATAATAGTGACTATGGCTATGAGCAGACCTTTGTTTATGATTCAAGAAGGATTCTCATTCTCAAGGTGACAATTGTTCATGAGTTTCATGCAATTCAGTCAAATATCTGTTGTATGCCTTTATGCAAATGGAGCCATGACAGGTATAGAGAATACAAAGATGAATAACACTTAAGTTTCTGGCCCTGAAAATGAAGTGGGGGAAAGAGTTCATTAAATAAGTTCACCATATAAGAGGCCTGCAAAGGGGCCTATGAGAATTAAGAGATACTTAGCCCAAGCTGGGGATTTGGAGGTAAGCTAAATCATGAAGGATGAGCTAGAGATGATCACTAAAGAAAGATGGCAATGGAATTTTAATCAGAGAGTGGACATAATATGAGTAACACTTTAGCTATTTGGTGAAGTATATAAGAGTGTACCAAGAACTGAAAGCCAAGTCCCAGCAAAAAGAGTCCCCGTATTATTGATTATGAGGTATGAGTGAAAGATGAATGAAGCAGGAGTTCATGTCAGGGAATTAAATTCTTTATAATGGAAAAGTGCCCTCACCCTTATTCAACCTTATCTTCTGCTTTCCCTTGATCCAGCCAGCACCTTTATGATCCAGTACCAGATATATTCTCCTAGCTTCTGCTGGTAACTTTTTATCCTTAACAGGCCCTGAACTTTCCTAGCCAGTTTTTTTTTTTTAAATTGACCCTAGCTTTTGGACTAGTGGGCCAGGAGGGGAGGTGGGAATAGATGTTGGATACCAGTGCAAATTGACTAGCAAAACAGAGGCTTGTGCACAGTCTTTAGGTAAAGTGATAGTGTCCAACAGAGAGGAATGAGCCACTTCAGGGGAATCTAGGATTTCAAGGTTTTTGAAGGATTAGTGCAACTGTTCTCATTCCCCAATATTAGGGCCCAATTCTTCATAACCAAGATCCTAACTTTGGCAAAATAAATAAATAAATAAATAAATAAATAAATAAATAACATTCCAGGGATGTGCATTCCATTTTCTCAGGACCTCTGTTACTCTTATAATTAAGGCATTGATGAAATTCAAAGCTTTTTCTGGTCTTTAGACTCAGGAGATAACATTCTGTATATATGCTTCCAAAGAGTTCTTATTTCTTTCATGCTTCACCTTCAATTAGTGATGAATTACACTTAACCTTTCCTTGTTTTTCCTCAGTGAATCAATGTCACTCAGTGATTATGTTTTCCTTATCACTAGTACTCTACTGAAACCTTTCAAAAACCTTAACTGTTGTATCTTCTATTCCCTTCTATCAGTATCCCATCTCACTTTGCAACCTGTTTAGATTTTAGTAATTATACCCGTGCCAGGGGTTATGAGTACGTCACTTAAACCTAATTATGAAAACCCTAACTACTAGCTGGTGAGCAATATATCCCACTTCAAAATCCCATTTTAGTCTGCCTCTTTGATTATTCCTGGAACCTCATCCTTCTTTGATAGAGTTACCTAGGAAACAAACCCTGAAGCAGAGATTTGCATGCAGAAAGTTCATTGGGGGTGATCTTGGGATCAACATATGTGGGGAAGTGAAGGAAGTACGACTGTATAAAGAGTGGGAGTGATCTATGAGACAGCCTCAACCAAGGCTTTTGCTGGTCCCACTGAAAAAGTTGGAACTGGTAAGCAATAGGTCACTCGTTTTTTTTTTAAGATTTTATTTATATATTTGAGAGAGAGGGAGAATATGAGAGAGATAGAGAGAGGCCATGAGCAGGAGGGAGGGGTAGAGGGGGGAACAGACTCCCTGCTGAACAGGGAGTCCAATGTGGGACTCAATCTCAGGACCCCGGGATTATGGCCATATCTGAAGGTAGAAGTTTAACCGATGAAGCCACCCAGGTGCCCAGCAATAGATCACTTAAAGGGAATAGAATTCTAGAGTCAGTCAATTGGGAGAAGAAGCAAATCCTTAGATAGGAAAGTAAAATTTATAAGGTGAGTCTTAAGCAACAGGAAAAATATAATCCTCTAGGACATTCCTTTTTTGTTTTTTACATCTAAGAGAACCCTTACCTAATTGAGGAATTTTCTAGTTAGCAGTGATTATAATGGCCATGTGGAAGTAATCTGGGAGCTTGGTCTGAACATACTCTCTGAAAGATTACTGAGGATAAGTATCTTGGGTTTTAGAAATTATACTATCTAGTAATAGGTTACTCTTAAAGTTTGTTTCCCTTCTACTGTCCCCAGGTGTTTATTCATCTTGTATAAATATAAAAGCCTGGTTTCAGTTATGTAGCAGAAAATTAAAATGAATATATTATTATATATAATTTGTCCATGGAGATAAAGGGGGGAGAGTGTCTCCCACTAATCATCACAATTCTGTGTCCTGCATGGAGATGGCAAGATGGATTAATAATACGTCCAAGAGGGAGATAAGTCTAGAGGAACAAAAGGCAGGTGTAGCCACCTTTTATATGTATAGACTCTTCTTTCATTTTCATCTTGGAAGACCTAGGCTTTATTTTATTAAGGACATTGACTGATAACCTATCCCTTCCTTGGCAGCTGAGGTATCTGTTTCTTATCATGAACACTGATAAAGGCATTGATGTCTTGTATTTTACCATCCTCAGTAGACCTTGCAGGGCTTGAAGGGGTCATAGAATGAATACTAATCATAACATTTTGCATTTGTACCTTTCCTAATGCTTTCAGAATCTTAATAGAAAGTAGTCCAAATAGTCCTGGGATATGAACCTAAAATACAGGGTTGGCTTTCTTACTATGTGAGTTTGGGCAAGCATTAATAACAGTGATCCTCTAAAATGCAGGACTGCTTTAGATGATTTCTAAGGTCTCTTTCAGCAGTGACATTATTTCATCAGTTAATGTTCTTCATTAATTTGATAGATCCCACAAAAAAAAGTAAGGTAGTCCTATTTAACCTTTTTTGACATTAAGTATACTGAAGCCCAGGTAGGCTAAATTATTTTCCCAAGGTAGCAGAACTAAATTGGAATAGGGTTAGATTGGAAATTGGGTTCTATCTCCTATTTTAAGATGTTCCCAAAGAATATGATAAAGATGATCTTGGGCAGCACAGGGAATGAGAGGTATAAAATTTTGCTTGGGACCCAGGGGATTGAGCCTGCTTTAAATGATCCTGACACTCTTGTGGGATAACAGGAATTGAAAAGAAAGAGACAGTCCATCTAGACTCAACTGCTTAAAGGAAGCCAGGGATATTTTATATAAACAAACAAATGTGTATGTGTGTATATATTTCTATGGAATTTAATGGAAAAAAGCAACAAATATTGTGTATCCTCACCCTTCATGTGATAGACTATGCAAAGTACACAAAAATATGATGGCCATAGTCTTCACACTCAAGAATCCTGAAAATTATAGAAAACATCTTAAAACTTATGGAGAAATCAAATGCACACATATAAAAAATTGATACTAGAATGTAAGCCAGATGCTTGGCCTGGAAGGAAATATGAGTGAGCATCCTACTCCAGTCCTCCATGCTATCCCAAGAGCAGAGTGCTACAATTCAAATTGTTATCTTTTGGGGCAGTGCATGTTGATATCTTCACCCTCATCCCTAAAATATTTATCTCTCTTTCTTCCGCAGCCAACAAAAAGGATGGGAGTTTGGGGGTTCTATCCTCTAGCAATGATATAAATATAACCTATTCCCAGGGAAGGAAAATAAGTGCTTTCTTAGAGCCTAAAATAAACTCCTCTGAAACGTGGTTTTGCAGGAGCTCATTCCTATGACTATAAGATTTGGAAAAGTTATATAAGATTACAAGATCCTGGGACACCTGTGTAGCTCAGTTGGTTAAGCATCTGCCTTCAGCTCAGGTCATGGTCCCACGGTCTTGGGATGGAGTCCCGCATGGGGTTCCTTGCTCAACAGGGAGCCTGCTTCTCCCTCTGCCTGATGCTACCCCTGCTTTGTGCTCTCTCTTTCTCTGGCAAATAAATAAATAAAACATAAAAAAAAAATTACAAGATCCTGGAGGGCACTTCACAAAGTAGAAAGCGTTATGCAAATGCAAGGGATTACAAAAATAATTATGGTTATTATTCAAACAAAAGTTTGTTGATCTGAGTATAATACATTCTACACAATGACTATGCCTTCATAAGGACTTTCTTTGGTTTTTTTCCCTGTAACAATCGTTCTCTGTAATGAATGAGCTAGACTATAGTGTGCACTGAAAGGAAACTGAGATAAGTTAAATTATTAACAATTCTTTTGTTATGCTTTCAAGAAGCGTTTACTCTTGAATTATGTGAGCCAGCCTCTTTTCCCATCCTGCGTATTCCAAGGAAACAAAATCTCACCCAAAGTCCCTAATTTTAAATCACCAGTGCAAAATACCTCAGATCAAAGGGATCTAACAAGTAAGTATATATAATGTATAAAATGCGGATATTTTATGTAAGTATATCTAATATATGAATTTTGTTCATTATAGAGAATATAAATTGTCTATGTCTCTGTGTGATTTCACATCATTAGTTCTTTGATGTCAGCCTAGCAGTTTTCTCTTTTCATCCCGCAAACCTTATTTCTCATAAGAGACTGGATCAGGTGTCTCACTATATAGTAAGGATTCGAACAATGTTCTGGATAAATGATACAATTTGTGTTAATTAAGCATTCAGAAAAAGCTGAGAAAAGTCATTTGACTGAGTTAGTAAATTGGTTGCCATGGCAATCTCTTTTCAGATTGGAAAGAAACCATAAGAGGGTCAAGAACAGATTTTACACAAACTGGAGATAAAGAGAGGGGAGAGAAGTACCATCATTTTTTTCTTCATTTTTTTCCTATTCTGGAAGTGAATAGGTAGAAGAAAAGGCAATTTATGGTTTTTCACTTGGATTAGCAACAGAGTTCTCTTTCAGGAGAGGGATCAGCTATTACAACAAAATGCTGTCTTCTTGGCTGAGTTCTGCCATTAGTAACCTTCAATAATACAGGTGGAAGGAGAAAGCACTATAATGACAGTTAGTGTTGAGGTTGTCAGGGGCTTGCTGAGCGCTGTGGACAGGCAAAGGGTACAAAGATTTTCTTTGCCTGAAACCACTCCTGGTGAAAAAAAGTAATGCAATTTTAATTAGTTTATTTTGCTTTGTTTGTTTCTTGGTTGGAAAAAAGAATACCCAACTCTCAGTTTGTGATTTAATAACAGTTGAATTAATGACAGATTTTCAAACATATAACAATTTGTGACTACTTATGCATGCTTTTTATTATTTCTATTATTTTTATTATTTATAATTGCATTCTATCGAGGCACTATCAATATATAGCTAATTAGCAGGCAGGTACATTTTGTGTTGTTATTTTCATAAAGAAACAATATAGTAGAGTGGAAAGAACACTAAACTCAAAAGTCAGGAGGTCAGGGTTATGATTCCAGCTTTGACACAAGTTAGGTGGCCATACAAGGAATTTGCGTAAATTGCATAAATGTCACAGGGAAAAATTGAGACCAATATTAACTATGTTGCCTATCTCACAAGTGGCTATGGGAACCAAATGAGGTAATTTGTGTGTACTAACTACAAAAGTAGTGTATAAAAATAATAGGTTTTATGGGCATGCAGTTTGCACACTTGTATAAGTTTCCATACTTAGCCCCACACTTGGGTTAATGATCTGTAGTCATTGTCTTTAATAATTTTTAAACAAGGGGCCCAGAAATTATGTAGCCATATCCAGATATAAGATATTAGAAAAAATATCCTCTTACAAAATAAGCAATAATTTTGAACTGTGGTTATGAATCTGAGCAGTTTATCCCTATTGTTTATTGAATTTCAAACAGGACAGAATGGAAAGGATTACTGAAATAGATTTTATAGGTATTTTGGGGGTTTGCTTTTTAAGTGATATCACGCAAATCACATAGGTCAAGATTGAGTTGGATTTAAATTATGAGACTGACTTTAATAGGTCTAACTGTGAGAAATAATTGCACATAACAATCTATATCCATTTTCCACAAGTATATTTGATTTCTTTGGAGTATTTTAAAGGAAACAGAGCTGTGTATGTGTGTGTGTGTGTGTCTATATGTGTGTCTGTGTGTCTATGTGTGTGTATGTGTATGTGTAGTAGGGGGTGGGGAGAGGGACTGAGTTCTTTACATTACCATTGTCAGTAAGAACAGCATCAGGGCACTACATGGGAATAACACAGCCTTTAGTCTACCTACTGTATTTGTTGCCCCTAATTCCATGGTAGAATTTTTTTTCATTCCCAATACTTACACTTATTAGGTAACAATACATAGGGGGTCTTTCCTGAAACCCTATTATGACATTTGTTCTGCCTAGCACCATCTAAGGTATCTAGTGTTTATGTAGAGAAAAAGATTAAAAATGCATATATATTAGGGCCCAGTAGGGAGCCTTGTTGTATGATGGTTTCATGTGGGAACTTAGTAAAACTCAGGGCCTTGAATCCCACTGTTAAATCATGAAAAGAAAGACAGACTTTAGGTTTCTGCTAGCAAATATATGACTTGTAAAATTCACCTTATTTTCAAATGCTTTATGCACCTTCTTTCCCTAAGACACTAATAACCTTGAACTAAGGAGACCTTACTTTACACAAATAGTTTCCATGCTGATGGAAATGCAAAGAAGACTGTAGTAAATTAGCACACATATCATCTCTTCCATTCACAAATATAAAGAAAAATTCCATACCAACTTTAAAAGATAGGGTTTAACTAAACAGGGAAGATATTATAAACCTATATGGAAGTTGGAGTTTCTGAAATAATATTCTGGGTAAAAATTACAGTTAACACTAAAGTCTTACTTGATTTCTTGGTGAAAACTGAAAGGGTGCTGAGTGCTACTTTGTGTATGTGTGTCTTCCCTGGTCCCTTTTCCCACAAAAAATAAAATTTCTAGTTTATATTTGAGTTGAAAAAACACTCTCCTTTGACCAACAGACATGTGGAGTTAACCATCTGGAATCCTTATACTCTTTTTAAAGAGATTTTATTAATTAATTTATTTATTAGAGAGAGAGAATGAGTGAGAAGTAACATGAGAGAGAGAGAGAGAGAGCTCGAACGTGCATGAAAGGGGGGAGGGGAAGAGGGAAAGGGATAAGCAGACTCCTTGCTAAGCTGGGAGACAGGCTCTGGACTCCATCTGAGGACACTGAGATCATGACCTGAGCTGAAGGTAGATGCTTAACTGACTAAGCTATCCAGGCGCCCGCCCCCCAACTTATACTCTCTACTACATAATTATAGCCTTACTCTAAATCACAGTGGGAAGAATACATTTACTATACATTTAGCTTTTATGAACTACATGTCTGGAAAAATATGTAATAGGCAAAAACAAATAAAATTTATAATGGCCAGATAGTATATATAAATAACCCTCAATCCTTGAGGCTATTTTTTTCTTGCCTAAGTAATAAGCAATTTTTAGCATAAATGGACTCACTTCAAATGCAATACAGTACACACTATCCACATAAAATCAACCTCTGAAATATTATATTGAGTCAAAAATTAAAAGCATTCCCTGCGTGAATATTAATGTAATCATTATTGACATTAATAATACTGTATTGTATACTTGAAAGTTGCTAAGAGAAGAGATCTTAAAATTTCTTGACACACACAATAATTTGTAGTATTTGTGGTGATGCATGTTAACTTATTGTAGTGGTCATTTTACAATAGCTACAAATATTGAATCACGTTGTACACCTGGAACTAATAATAATGTTATATATCAATTATATCTCATAGAAAACAAACAAAATAGCATCCTTTAGGTTATTTTGAAATAAACTAATGGTACTCATGGGAGTCAGTTATAAACAAGAATCAGACCTTTCATCAGGCAAGACATTGAAGGAATACAAGTTGGTCCTTGGTAGCACATACTTTTGTCTTGGGTCTTCTTCTGCCTTTTGACCTCTCTAGCCCTGGCTTTGAGAACCTCTTCATGAAAATACTCCATCTAAGTTTGTCCACCCTAAGCAACAATGCAATTTTCATTTTGTCTTCTTTTTTACTTCTCATCAGGTTTTGGATTTGGATGGGTTACCTAATACCTGTGGCAAAATTATGTCATTTTTGGAATCTCATTAGAAAACTGCATCAGATATGCCCACTGGATTATTTTCTGAGATTATCAAGCTAACATGTTACTCATCTGAAGATGCCACATGGTCACTAAAATTGAAATCATCATTTCTTTCAAAACCAAACATCTCTTTCTTATTGGAGAACATTGTCTCCCTAAAGCTGGTTTATGTTTTAGTGCAGAAACCAGAAACTCAGTAAGTGAATCTCCCCAAAATATTTCCCACACATGAGCAAGTGAGGATTTCTTTCTGTTGTTTTCATTTAGTTTTTGTCTAAGGCCAATTCTGCTGTTTTTGAAACCTAGTAAGATTATAGCCCAAAGGTGTTAGGAGATTTTAAAATTTTATAACAGCTGCTCAAGAGTTTAAAAAAGAAGTTGTAAAGTTAGATAACTAGTAGTTCTTCTTCCCACTAATTACTTTGGAACAGTTACAATTGGAATCTTTGAATTCATCAAAATTTGTTCTTAATTTTTTGCATCCTAGACTTGAGGAATTTTAGAGATGCTCAGAGAATCATCTTCCTGAGATTCAATTTGCTTCTTAGTTACTAATCTTCCATACAGCACTTCCCATTTTAGGGTTTGTCTTTTCTACTAGACTGTAAAACAAACAAGGTATTTATTTTATTTTATTTAAAATCAATTAATTACCATGTAGTGTATTATTAATATCAGAGGTAGAATTTAGTGATTCATCAGTTACATATAACACCCAGTGCTCATTACATCAAGTGCCCTCCTTAGTGCCCATCACTCAGTTACACCGTCCCCTACCCACCTCCCCTCCAGCAAGCCTCAGTTTGTTTCTTATAATTAAGAGTCTCTTAGGGTTTGTCTCCCTCTCTGATTTCATCTTATTTCATTTTTTCCCTTCCCCTATGTTCATCTGTTCTGTTTCTTAAATTCCACAAATCAGTGAAATCATATGATAATTGTCTTTCTCTGACTGACTTACTTTGCTTAGCATAATACCCTCTTCCATCCATGTCATCACAAATGGGAAGATTTCATGCTTTTTAATGGAACAGAAGAGAGAGGCCAGAAATGGACCCTCAACTCTATGGTCAACTAATCTTTGACAAAGCAGGAAAGAATGTCCAATGGGGGAAGAAAAGCAGTCTATTCAATAAATGGTGTTGGGAAAATTGGACAGCCACATGTGGAAGAATGAAACTGGACCATTTCCTTACACCACACACAAAAATAGACTCAAATGGATGAAAGACCTAAACATGAGACAGGAATCCATCAAAATTCTTGAAGAGAACACAGGCAGCAACCTCTTCAACCTCAGCTGCAGCACCTTCTTCCTAGAAACATCACCAAAGGCAAGGGAAGCAAGGACAAAAATGAACTATTGGGTACTTCATCAAGATAAAAGGCTTTTGCACAGCAAAGGAAACAGTGAACAAAACCAAAAAACAACCGACAGAATTGGAGAATATATTTTCAAATGACAGATCAGATAAAGGGCTAGTATCCAAAATCTATAAAGAACTTATCAAACTCAACACCCAAAGAACAAATAATCCAATCAAGAAATGGGCAGAAGACATGAACAGACATTTTAGCAAAGAAGACATCTAAATGGCCAACAGACATTAAATAGTGCTCAACCGCAGTCAGAATCCAGAGAAATACAAAGCAAAACCACAGTGAGATACCACCTCACACCAGTCAGAATGGCTAAAATTAACAAGTCAGGAAATGACAGATATTGGCAAGAACGTGGAGAAAGGGGAACCCTCTCAAGCTGGTGAAGCCACTCTGGAAAACAGTATGGAGGTTCCTCATAAAGTTGAAAATAGAGCTTCCCTACAACCCAGGAATTGCTCTACTGGGTATTTACCCTAAAGACACAAATGTGGTGATCCACAGGGGCATGTGCATCCAAATGTTTATAGCAGCAATGTCCACAATAGCCAAAGTATGGAAAGAACCTAGATGTCCATCAACAGTTAATGGATAAAGAAGATTACACGCACACGCACACACACACACACGCACACACACACACACACACACAC
>ML094931.1:13278-57455 GCA_003697995.1 Taxidea taxus jeffersonii | reverse complement strand
ATGAAATCTTGTCATTTTCAATGACGTGGATGGAACTAGAGGGTATTATGCTGAGCAAAATAAGTCAATCAGAGAAAGGCAATTATCATATGATCTCCCTGATATGAAGAATTTGAGAGGCAAAGTGGAGAGCATTGGGGGAAGGGAGGAAAAAAATGAAACAAGATGGGACTGCAGAGGGAGACAAACCATAAGAGAGGCTTAATCTCAGGAAACACACTGAGAGTTGCTGGGGTGTGGGGGTGTGAGGGATAGTGTGGCTTGGTTATGGACACTGGGGTGGGTATGTACTATGGTGAGTGCTGTGAATTGTGTAAGACTATAATTCACAGGCCTGTACCTCTGAATCAAATAATACATTATATGTTAATTTTAAAAAAGAAAAAAGAAAAAAGAGTTTTATCATGAGACTGCAGCAATTCAGTCCCATCTTCAGGCTCCCCTTCTAATTCCAATTATTTTGCTATTTACACCTCATTTGCAGTTGCTTCCTTCAGTGGAAGGAAGGAATCAGCTTCATTCAAACTCCTGTTAATGTTGATATTTTGACCTCTTCTCATGGATCACAAATGTTCTTAAGGACATCTAGAATGGTGACTCCTTTCCAGATTTTTTTTTGAATTATGTCGCCCAGATCCATCAGAGGGGCACTAGCTATGGTACCTATATTCTTACAAAATTTCTTAAATAATAAGACTTAAAATTCAAAATTACTCATTGATCCATAGGGTGCAAAATGGACGCTGTGTTAGCAGGGATGAAAACAGCATGGATCTCACATCTCCAGAAGAGCTCATGAGTGACCGGATTCATTGTTCATGAGCAGCAATATTTTAAAAGGAATCTTTCTTTCTTCTGAGCAGTAGGTCTCAATAGTGGACATAAAATATTCAGTAAACCATGTTGTAGACAGATGTGCTATCATCCAGGCTTATGTTGTTCCACTCATAGAACATGGGCAGAGTAGTTTTAACAGAATTCTTAAGGGCCCAGGACTTTCAGAATGGTGAATTAGTATCGGCTTCAACTAAAATCACCAGCTGCATTGGGACCTAATAAGAAAGTCAGCCTGTCATTTGAAGCTTTGAAGCCAGGCATTGACTTACTTTCTAGCTAAGAAAGTCCTGTATGCCATCTTCCACTAGAAGACTGTTTTGTCTACATTGATAATCTGTTGTTTAGTGTAGCCATCTTGATCTTCTGGAGGTCTTCTGGAGAACCGGCTGCAGCTTCTACATCAGCACTTGCTACTTCCCCTTGCATTTTCATGCTATGGAGATGTTTTTTTTTTTTTTTCCTTACACCTCTTGAACCAACCTCTGCTAGTTTCAAACTTCTCTTCTGCAACTTCCTTACCTCTCTCAGCCTTCATGGAATTGAAGAGAGTGAGGGCCTTGCTCTGGATTCGGCTTTGGCCTGAGAGAATATTGTGGCTGGTTTGATCTTCTGTCCAGACCACTCAAACTGTCTGCATCGTCAGCAGAATGTAGGGTTAGTTCACTTTCTTATCATTTCTATGTTCACTGGACTAGCACTTTTTAAAAAAATATTTTTATTTATTTATTTGACAGACAGAGATCACAAGTAGGCAGAGAGGCAGGCAGAAAGAGAGGAAGGGAAGCAGACTCCCCGCTGAGCAGAGAGCCCCATGCGGGGCTAGATCCCAGGACCCTGGGATCATGACCTGAGCCGAAGGCAGAGGCTTTAACCTGCTGAGCAACCCAGGTGCCCCTGGACTAGCACTTTTAATTGCTTCAAGAACTTCTTTGCATTCACAATTTGGCTAACTCTTTCATGCCTTTCTCACTAAGCCTCATCATTCTAGCTTTTGGATTTAAAGTGAGAGACATACAACTCTTCATCTCATTTAAACACTTAGAGATTATTAATTGGACTAATTTCAATATTGCTGTGTCTCAGGGAATAGGGAGGCCCACCAATATATAGAAATCATATAGAAAAGTTTTGAAGTATTGTGAGAATTACCAAAATGTGGCAGAGAGATGTGAAATGAGCAAATTCTGTTGGCAAAAATGGTGCTGATAGACTTGCTGGATGCAGGGTTGCCACTAGCCTTCAATTTGCAAAAAATAAATAAATAAATAAATACTGAAAACCCTTATATCTGTAAAACACTATAGAGCTAAGCAAATAAAACAAGTTCTTGTATGTAACTAAAACTGGCATTTACTTAAATTGGTCAAACTTTATTTTGGCTCTGTGTTTCCTAAATGGTAGATAGCAAAGTGAATGAAACAATACCTTGTTACTCTTTTAACTTATACTGAAATGATTTTAATTGGGTTTCTTCCAATTTTTTTCTAGTTTTATAAGTTCCTAGAAGGTAAGAGTAGGGTAATATTCTTTTTTAAACCATCCTCTATTAATGTTTTGTGCTTTGTTTTATTTCTCCATTCTTGACAAAAGTGCAAATAAAGTATACTAAAGATAAGTGAGGTTTCCCAAGTGCTGACATCTTCCTTAAGAAAAACTCACATTATCTTCTTATGGGTCCAATTAAGCTGCTCTGTTTTGAAATTATTCCTGGGAATACTGTCTTCATAAAGCAGCAAAGTCACTACAGCAACAAACCTATATGGTGTGTTTCGATGGGACTATTTCTAAATATGACAATAAAACATGACAATCGATTAGGTAATAAATTAATCCATGCTCAAATTGAATTCAGAGAGCACATTTCTAAAAGCATTTGCCTCAACCATAAGCAGGATCTTCTGCCCATATTCCAAGTCTGAAACCATTTTAGTGCTCATTCTTATTCTGCTTTACAAATATGGAAGGGGTTTGCAATTTTCATAGTTGTCTTCAGGGCTTATCTTAAGTGAATCTTCACAAAGACTTTCAGTAGGAATAAAATGTTCTTTCTAACACTTATATATAAGCTGAAGCAAACATCTGACTCTAAACATGATTTTCTCCATTATCTTAACAATTCAGTAGCAAGGTTAACTTTCCTTTTTTCACAATGAAATAAGGATTCTACAGCCCCCATATCATGTATCATTATTTTTTTTAAGATTTACTTATGTAGGGGCACCTGGATGACTCAGTCATTAAGCATCTGCCTTCGGCTCAGGTCATGATCCCAGGGTCCTAAGATTGAGTCCCACATCAGGCTCCCTACTCGGCGGGAAGCCTGCTTTTCCCTCTCCACTCCCCCTGCTTGTGTTCCCTTTCTGGCTGTCTCTGTCAAATAAATAAATAAAATCTTTTTTTAAAAAAAGGATTTACTTATTTTTTTGAAGGAGTGGGGGAGGGGCAGAGGCAAAGGGAGAAAGAAAGTGAAGCAGTGCAGGGCTCCATCTCATGACCCTGAGATCACAACCTGAGCCAAAACCAAGAGGTGGAAGCTCAACTGACTGCACCATCCAGGCACCCCTCATGAATAATTCTTAGCTGCCTTTTTCCCTTGGAAGAATAAAGTACAAATTCTTTCAGGTATGTTAAGTTTTAAGACCATAGCAGCTTTTCGGAATTCATGCCTAGGGCTAGCCAGGTCTAATAAAGCTGGCCTACTAGGTTTTCCTTTAGTAATCTTGCCTTCTTCTCTGAACATTCTATTTACTTCGTTCTTCTTATTGCTTTGTTAATTTTGATCCATTGCTCCATCTAAATACTTTATTTCTATGTGATCCTTGGTCCTTGGCTACTAGTTCAAATTTCTTATGTCACTTTCTTATCATCTGGGTTTTAGACACAATTTATGGCTGGACTATTATTTTTGTTTGTTCTTCTACTTTGCTCTTATACTTTGTCTCAACATTTCTGATCCTGACCCATAGGTCTTCTCTCTTATTCACTGATACTCATGACCTTGCCATATATCAAAAGAATGAGGTGTTCTGGTACCATAGTACACTCCCTTCTACAGTAACAAGGTGGAGGAAAGTCTGTGTGTATTAACGGTTATCATTTTCAGTTGGCTTTCTGCTATTTTGGTTTATTGTAGTTTGTGTCACATATCTTAGCATCCAATAAGTATTTTATAGCATCTAAGTTTAAAACTACAAGTTATTAGATTACTTTCACAGAGTTGACCCTTTGTACTATATAATCAGTTTCTACTTAGACTTTATTACATTTTTTTTTGAGGAAATGCATATGCCTTCCTTATTATGTATTCATGAGGACAGATAAAACATAGTTTGGGTAAGACATAAATTAAAAAAAATAAAAGGGAGGAATGCCAAAAAAAAATAAAAGGGAGGAATGCCTGGATAGCACAGTCAATTAAGCAACCAACTCTTGGTTTGGGCATAGGTCACGATCTCAGGGTCATGAGATGGAGCCCTGCATTGGGCCCTGTGCTCTACGCCAGAATCTGCTTGTGTTTCTCTCTCTCTCTCCCTCTGCCCCTAAGTCCTGCTCTCCTCTTTCTTCAAATAAATAAATCCTTAAAAAAGAGACTTAAATTATGTACAATAAACTGAACTATGAAGCCTGGCCCATTTTCATTCTGATACTCTAGCTGGCAGAACATTTACCTGATCTGGAGCACTCATTGTTCATACCACTTGGCTTATGTGTTTTTAACTGTTATTTCCTCAAATTGATGGCTTTTCTTCTATGCACCATCTAAGCTCCATATTATCATTGTACTTTTAGTGTATACTATGTGTTTATTTTATTGACTGATAATATGCAATGAAACATGGAAATAAAAAGAAGGTTTGATATGCTCCTTTCAGAAGCCATTCAGAGAATCCCTAAGAAGATACATTTATTAAAGAAACACTCTGGAGAAGTTAAAAAATCAATGCAAACTCTCTAAAGGGCTTTTCTTCTCTTAGAATTAAGGTGATTCAGCAAAGAATAAATTATGAAAAAATGTTTTTTTCAGATATAAAACCTTAAGCCTTTCTGAGTAGAGTTTGACAATCTCATGACATATTTATGCTAATTCATGTATTTGCAGATTAATTCATATGTCCTCGGCTCTTTGAACTTAGCAACCAATATATCCCAGATTTAAAGCAAAGTCATTGTGTATTTATGCTTTCATGTAATATTTTTCCTTTCCTGTCAACAATTATTACTGCAAAATGTACTTGGTTGATTTAATATAAGCACCATGTTGTACTTTCTTCTGTTATGGAATAACTGTTCAATTAGATCCACTGACATGTTGAAAACATGTCCATTGTACCTATTTTATTTTAGCTTTATCCTTTTGTTTCATGGTAGACCAACAGAGAGCTCACATGTATAACAGACATGAGTGTTTGCTCTATAGTGTATCCAAAGTTGCTTTCTGAGGCACATTATGCCTTTTAGTTGGTACCTCAATTTTCCATCTATTAATTTAGTATATAGCAGGTGTTCTGGATATATTTTGAATCATGATGCCAACCTGAGGGAAGGTCAGCAGTTTCTAGGGAAAAAGAGCCACTCTTAAGACATCCATAAGAGACATTTGCACATATGGTGTGATATGAGGAGCACTGATTACAGAACACTTTATACTGAGAACAGTCTTTGGAACCAGACAGACCAGAGTTTGCAAGCTACTACTTGGATTTATTGGTTATATGGTTTCAAGCAAGTCACCTTCTCTCTGTGAGCCTTGGTGTCCTTATCTCTGAAATGGAAGAGAATAATATATTTCATGTTTGTGAATTAACTGAAATAACAACAAATACTTGAAAGTTATTCATTCCCTGTCTCTTCCTTACTGTTCTACCACAATATCTAAAATTCCCTAATTAGATAGTCATCTTAATATTCAGATGGCAATACTACAATCTCTCTTAAAAGCAAAATATTCTTAGAAAGGACAACATATTAAACATGTGCATTTTAACATTTCAGATATTACTTCATGGGGTCCCAAGGGAGTAAAACCAGACAGTGCTGGTGAGGAGGAAATGGTTGACAAATTTGATTATAGAAATTTCTTCCAGATGTTGATAGAACCAAGCAAGACATAGCTATTATGGGATATCAGCAATGTAGTCCAGACAGTGGATACCCAAAGATAGGGGGCTTACAAAAGAAAAATGAGTAAAGGGGGCTCATCAAGAAAGAATGGGCGCACAAGAGATAAACTCAGCTGCTTCTAAATTCAGTTGATGGAAGGCAGTGTTCCCAACATGGAAACATGTTCACATCATTGATTTAGGGTACTGAAATAATAACAGGAAAGCACATTATGTTTCAGGCACATATCTAGTTGGTTCACACTTGTTATTTATTCCTTGCAGTAACTCTGAGGTGGAATATACTATCATCCTCATTTTACAGATGAGGAAATAAGACATAGGGCGATTTGGTACTTGACTAAACCTGACAACAGGTAGATAGAGATACCAGGACTTAAATTTAAGCAGTCTTCTTCCAAAGTCCATGTATTTAAACCTGGAATAATAGTCACTCTAGTTTTTATACCTAAAACACGAGTTAACATCTTTAATTCTGTATTCTTAAGGGACAAATAGTCTACTGGAAAGATAAACAGACTGGGAAGCAGATCTGGGTGCTGATGTGAGTTTCATTAGCTGTAGGAACCTTGGACAGGTCATTTTCTGCCATCTGGACCTCATTTTCCTCATCCGTCAAATGATAGGTTTGAGCTAAATAATTTTATGATCCTTTTCAATTCTGTTTCTATCAAACATTGTAAGAATTAAGAATTTTTAAGGTTATTCAGAATTTTATTATGTATTTACTCAGGAAATGCTTCATGTGATTTAGATAACAATCATTCTAATCCTTTCTTAGTAGCTATTGAATTTCAGTGAGAGGTATAAGTTCATTTGAACTTTGGAATATATAATAAGTACCTGCTGCTGATTTTGATTACCATAAAAGCATATTGAAGTTTCTTTCAGAATCTTCCTAACTCTTGAATAATTTTCTTTTTTTCAAGGAGAAAAAGCATTCATGTTCTCTTTTCTTCCTTTTGTTTTAAATGTTTTTTTTATTTTTTATTTTTTTTAATTTATTTATTTGTCAGATAGAGAGAGAGCGCAGGAGCGAGCACAGGCAGACAGAGAGGCAGGCAGAGGCAGAGGGAGAAGCAGGCTCCCTGCCGAGCAAGGAGCCCGATGTGGGACTCGATCCCAGGACGCTGGGATCATGACCTGAGCCGAAGGCAGCCGCTCAACCAACTGAGCCATCCAGGCGTCCCTCGTTTTAAATGTTTTATTCACCAAAAGGAACTGTTAGCAACCATAATGGTAGTGTAGAGTCATCCCCTCTCCACCCCACAAAAGAAACCATGATGATTCTGCCACCCATTTAATTAAATATGTTTTTCTCTAGCATCAGCTTAAGTTAAATGGTATTTTTGGCAGCATAATTTTCATGAAACGACAGTAATTTCACTTTTCCGTTCTCAGGGCAGGTTGTTGTTGTTGTTGTTGTTTGTTTGTTTGTTTTTTATATGCTTGGACTGGAAAAGGTATGGCTGTGTTCTATTTAGATTGAGGTAAGATTAGGTACATTTGAACTGCTGTACTCATGCAGCAGCATTTTTGTTTGACGCAGATGTATAACTCTGTTTTTCAGCTACAGGATTTAGCTTTACACTTCTGGTTTCAAGGATCAGTTCTCAAAATGTGACTGCAAAGTTTTCCCCAAGTTCACCTTCCAGATTTTTAAGTAAAAGCCAAAGAACAAACACTATTTGTTAATGTACATTCCTAAGAAGAAATCTGGACGTGATTAATGTCTCTCTCCTCTGGGACCCGCAGCACTCTGTTTCTAGCTCTATTAAAGTACTTATTTCATGTTGCTTTGCCTTAAAGTTAGCTGTGTACTTGTTTATCTTCCCTGTTAACTTAAATTCCTTGTGAGTAGAAGCTACATCCCTTAGTGAATATCCTGAGTGCCTAGCATAGCACAGAACACAAAAGAGGTGCCCAATGCATAATCCCTGAATGAATCAATCTTGTCAAATTCAGGGAAGCTGTTCAGTCAGATTTCTTCTTTGAACTCAATGTCATCTTGAGCCAAAAACTTAGTTTCACAAAACATTACTGTTCTGCCAAATTAAAGAGCACTGTACACTCTGGGAGACCAACGTAACCCACCAGGCCCTATTGTATTTTTGGCTGACTCTACCTTCTTGCTGTCATATAGATGCTGTTTGCTTTAGGAAAATATATGGCATATAGCAAAAAAGTGCTGACTTGTTTATCTGGGGCATATTAGCAACTACCCAGGGTATTTTCTCCTTGTCCCCAATTATTCACACTATGAATGAGGAGAGCAATGTGAGCTTCTAATTTTAAAACTTCCAAACATATATGAGACCTCAGCAAAAGCCAAAATTGAGAAGAGAGAAAACTTTTCTCCCATTTATATGTAAAGGTGCAGTTTGTTGCTTCAAAATCCACCCTTCTCTCTCATAAGCCTAGGATACAGGTGAAAAACGACTAAAGATCAGTTCAACGTTCTGCAGAAACAAGAAAATCTACTACAGTTCTATGGGTAACAGTCTATGTCATTGGATGACATTAGTTAGTGGCAACATAACTGTGCATATGTATGACTCTTTGTTACGGGTCGAAGTGCGTCCCTCCAAAAAAAGATATGTTGGAGTCCTGGGCACCTGGTTAGCTTAGTCAGTTAAATGTCTGCCTTTAGCTCAGGTCATGATCCCAGGGTCCTGGGTGAAGCCCCACATTGGGCTTCCTGCTAAGCGGGGAGCCTGATTCTCCCTCTCTCTCTGCCCCTCCTCACTGCTCATACTTGCTCTCTCTCAGATAAATAAATAAAATCTTTAAAACAAACAAACAAAAAGGATATTACCCACAATACCTCAGGATATGACCTTATTTGGAGGTAGTTTTTTACAGAGGTAATCAAGTTAAAATGAAGTCACTAGGGTGGGCCTTAATCCAATATGACTAGTGTCCTTATGAAACTGAGAAATTTGGCACAAAAGCAGACATGCATAACAAGAAGATAATGTGAAGACAAATAGAGAAAATATGGACATCTACAAGCCAAGCAGGGAGGACTGAAAGAGATCCTTCACTCATAGCCCTTAGAAGGAAACAACCCTGCAGATGCCCAAATTTTTAAGTTTCCAGGCTTCAGTACCTGTGAGACAATATATTTACATTGTCTAGGCCACCTACCCTGTGGTATTCTATTCTAGAAGTCCTAACAGACAAATAGACAATTATAGTACAGAAATTTAGGATGCTGGAACTGGAGGAAACCTTAAGAAATTATTGATTCCGATTCCTTCTTTGCACACTGGTCGATGTCTAAAACATTTACATCAAGTGTGGTCCTCTGCTTAAGAGTGGAAAACCAATGATGTGTATAATCTCCAGTGAATTGTCCAGTGTTTTTCCTCCCATCAAGAAGTTCTTGTATTTTTTTTTTTAAGATTTACCATATGAACTGTGTTTTTCCCAGCTTTATTGAGGTATTATTGACAAAGAAAAGTTGTATTTAAAGTACACACTGTGGGGATGCCTGGGTGGCTCAGTTGGTTAAACGGCTGCCTTCAGCTCAGGTCATGATCCCAGCATCCTGGGATCGAGTCCCACATCAGGCTCCTTGCTCGGCAGGGAGCCTGCTTCTCCCTCTGCCTCTGCCTGCCACTCTGTCTGCCTGTGCTTGCTCTCTTTCTCTCTCTCTCTAACAAATAAATAAATAAAATCTTTTAAAAAAATAAAGTACACAATGTGATTATATACACACACACACACACTGTAAAGTGATTACAATCAATCTATTTAATACATCCATCATCTCACATAGTTAACCATTTGTGTGGGTGTCTAGTGAGAAGACCTAATACCTACTCTCTTAGCAACTTTCAGGTATACAATATAGTATTAACTATAGTCACTATGCTCTACATTAGATCTCTAGATGTTATTGGTCTTATGACTGAAAATTTGTACTGTTTGACAAACATCTCATTTTCCCCAGCCCCAACCACCTCCATTCTACTCTCTGCTTCTGTGACTTCAACTCAAAATTTTGTATGTAGATTTCATGGGTCTCTTTTGTTGATTTTACTTATTTTTTTCTCTTTAAAATTTTGACTACTTTCATCATTTGAATACCCCACTCCTCTGGCAACCACCAATCAATCTGTTCTCTCTTCCTGTGGGTTCATTTGTTAAGAGTCCACATATAAGTGAGATGGTACAGTATTTGTCTTAGGTTTGACTTTTTTCACTTGGGCTTAATATCCTCCAGGTCCACCCATGTTGCCAAAATGGCAGCATTTCTATTATCCTTTTTAATATAATATATACTTATATAAATTTACACAGATTATATTTACATTATAAATATACATTTGTCCTTTATTATATAACATATATTATCCTATACATTAGTCATAAGTATACATATTATCCTTTTTATATATATTCTTCTTTGTATATATAATTATATATGTTATATGTATATATGTACATTATAAATATTATACATGTGTATGTATTACATATATATGTATATTATACAATATTATATATATATTAAAAATTCATTCATCTGTTGATGGACATTGAGATTGTTTCCATGTCTTGGCTAGCGTGAATAATGCTGCAGTGACCAAGGGGTTACAGATATCTCTTTGAAATAATGATTTTATTTCCTTCTGATATATACCCACTAATGGGATTGCTGGATCATCTGGTAGTTCTGTTTTTAATTTGTTGAGAAACCTCCATACTATTACTTTCCATACTGGCTACACTAATTTTCTCCATCTATTGAGATGATCATGTGATTTTTATCCTTTATTCTGTTAAAGGGAAATATTGTGCTTATTGATTTGCCTGTGTTGAACCAGGCTTGCATGCCAGGGATAAATCCCATTTGATCATTGTGTATGATCTTTTTATGTGCTGTTGAATTCAGTTTGCTAATATTTCTTTAGGATTTTTTCCAGCCCTCTTTTTCCATCTTGTAGTGTCCTTGTCTGCTTTTGGTATCAGGGTAATCCTGGCCTTGAAAAGGAGATTGGAAATGTTCCCTCCTCTTCAATTTTTTTTTAAAGAGTTTGTAAGAATTGGCATTAATTCTCTGTGTGTGTGTGTGTGTGTGTGTGTGTGTGTGTGTGTGTTTGGAAGAATTTAATAGTGAAGCCATCAGGTCCTGGGATTTTCTTTTTTAGGAGGCTTTTGATTATTGCTTCAATATCTTTACTCACTATTGGTCTATTCAGATTTTCTATTCCTTCATGATTCAGTATTGATATTGTATGTTTCTAGGAATTTATGTATGTCTTGTAGGTTATCTGATTTGTTGGCAAATAATTGTTGATAGTATTCTCTTATGATACTTTATATTTCTGTGGTATCAGTTGTAAGATCTCCTCTTTTATTTATGCTTTTATTTATATGAGTGTTCTCTTTTTTTCTCTCTTTTCATTAGTCCAGCTAAAATTTTGCCAATCTTATTTGTTCTTTTTTATGTCTTTCTATTTTGCTTATTTTTGCTCAATATTTATTATTTCCTTCCTTCTGATAATTTAAGGATTAGTTTGTTCTTATTTTTCTAGTACCTTAAGATATAAAGTTGGGTTGTTTACTTAGACCTTTTGTTTTTCTTAATGTAGACATTTATCACTATAAAATTCCCTCTCAGCAGTGCTTTTGCTGCATCCCATAGGTTTTGGTCCATTGTGTTTCCATTTTTATTTGTTTCAAGATACTTTTTGATTTTGTCTATGATTTCTTTTTTGGCCACACTGGTTGTTTAGGAATGTGTTATTTAATTTCTATGTATTTGTTAATTTTTTAATTTCCTTTTGTTAATGACATAAATTCATACCATTGTGGTCAGAAAAGATATTTGATATAATTTTAATCTTCCTAAATTTAGTAAGACTTGTTTTGTGTCTTAACATACAGTCCATCCTGGAATGTTCTGGGTATGGTTCAGAATATGTATTCTGTTGTTGGATGGGATGCTCTGTATATGTCTGTTAGGTCCATTTGGTCTGTAGTGTTATTCAGTCCACTGTTTCCTCATTGATTTTCTGCCTGTATCATGTATCCATTGTTCAAAGTGGGATATTGAAATATTCTACTAATATTATATTGCTATCTATTTCTCCTTTCAGTTCGGTTAATATTTGCTTTATATATTCAGGTGTTCTAATGTTGGTTATATATATATATATATTTACAGTTGTTATATCCTCTTGATGAATTAATTCCTTTATCATTATACAGTGACCTTTATCTGTTGTGATAGATTTTGACTGGGAGTCTGTTTTGTCATAGTGATTTCTGCTCTTTTGGATACTATTTGCATGGGATCTCTTTTTTCCATCACTTGACTTTGAGCCTATGTGTATCCTTAAAGCTGAAGGCAGAATACCTTTGGATAAATCTCCTTTCCTTTCCTTTTACCTTTCTTTTTTTCCTTTCCTTTTTTCCTTTTCCTTTTCCTTTTTTTTCCCTTTCCTTTCCTCTCCATCCTATCCTCTTTTCTTTTCTTTCTCCATTCAGTTACTATATGTTCTTTGTTTGGATAATTTAATCTATTTTAATTTAAACTAATTATAGGTAAGGATTTACTGTTGCCATTTTAAAATTTTTATGATTGTTTTCTAGTTCCTTTGTTATTTTCTTCCTCTCTTGGTATTCTCCTTTGTAATTTGTTGATTTTTTTTTTTTTTTAGTGGTATACTTTGATTTCTTTCTCTTTATTTTTTGTGTTCTTGCTAGAGTTTTTTTTTTTCTTTCTGGTTACACAAAACATCTTATAGCTATAACACTCTATTTTAAGCTGATAACAATTTAACTTGAATCACATACAAAAACTCTACAGTTTTACTCCTCCACCCCCCCATTTTATGACACTGATGTCACACTTCACATCTTTGTATGTTGTATATCCATTAGCAGGTCATTGTAGCTATAGTTTATTTTTGATATTTTTTAAACCTTTATACTTGAATTAAAACTGATTTGTGCATCAATATTACAGCACTAAATTGTTCTGCATATTATCATATATTCATCTTAATCAGCAAATTAAACATACTGTCATAGGTTTGCATGTCATTACTTAGTTTTTTTGTGTGTATAAAACTGAAGTTCATTTAAAAGTAAGTTGTTTTTAAAACAGAAGGAATTTTCTTATAGAAACAACATTATAAATGAAGATCAGGTGCATTGTTAGCCCACAAAAAAATCTCTTCAATCCACAATGTAGCTGACCTATATTGTTAATCGTATTGTAATCCTAACCACCTTTTAAACAGAGATGGTTAGTTAAATACTTACCCGTAATTAGAAAAATACATTTAGTGCACTAAGGGCACATCTCTTTTTCTACCTGTACTTTAATCAATACTAGGAGTAAATGGAAAACAGTTCCTCCTCCTTTAGAAAGAGCAGCAGCAAATATTTCTCAGCATGGCCCTGGCAATGAAAGAGAGAACCCTCTTGGCCTTCACTGGTATGATGAGGATAGGAATCACAGCTGTGTAGTGGTAGTTTTGGCAGCAGAGTAAAAGCCTTATTGGCAAGGATTCTTAAAACAGCTATAAAAATGGCAGAGGTGATAATAGTTATGTCAAAACTTGTGGCAGAGAGGAGATGGCAAGTTGCCCAACCAACGTGGGCTCTTCCTCTATGTATGACTAATTCATAAAGAATAATTGGAAAAACGAAAGACATAGAATCTGAAGTCAATTTCTTTAATAATTATATACTTTTGGATAAGCTATGTAAACCCTTTATGCCTCATTTAATGTATTATTTGAATCTGGTTAATAATAATAATAATTCAGAAGATTGTGTTGACACAGTTATATAATAGTGCCTAGCTCATGTTCAGCACATGGGAGATGTCCAATCAATGCCCTCAAAGTCAGGTTTGTACTTCTCATTTTGAGAATGTCACGTGAGAAAGAATCAATGGTTTTGTATGAATTAAGTTGATTAAAATGTTTTCTTTTTGTTAGTGAAATCCACAAAGTCCATGATTTTCCTTTTATAAATCTACATTAATTGTTGTTCATGATTGTTTGCTCCTATATGCTTTATGACTGGTTGTTAGATCATCTCTTCCTAATATTGTTTTTAAAATAACAATGCAAAAATAATCAGCCTATTATTTGAAGGTCTTTTCTTTAACTTCGAAATATGTACACATTTTTTTTCTTTTCCAGTCCTAAAGATCATTTCTACTCAATGATCTCTCAAATTATTAATAGCAGCTTTCTAATATTTGCCAATTCTTTATATAACCAACTAATTAGCTGCAAGCCCTGTGAATTGATTCTCAATGTTTCCCATTGTCATCTTTACCTATTTTTTTCTTTAAATGATCCCTCTCTGTATTTGAAACTTTCCATTCTCCTCTAACACAAGCTGTCCCTTGTTCTTCAACATTTTCTTGAATCTTATTCTTTTCTTAATATATTTGAAGTCTGATTTAATAGATACACTTCCCTTTTAGCTTTGTTTTCCTTATTTTGTTCATATACTGCTATTGGACCATAGGTAGGGATGACTTTAGTGGTCCTGAAATAAGTATTCTATAAATATTCACTGTGGTACATGTTAATCTATAATAGGATTTGTTCTATAAAAATGTAGCTCTTGTTATTCAATACTGAGTCATTTTATTTCTTGGACATTTTCCTGCTAACCTGATTGTTCCTGAGAATATTTAGAAAAATTTCTATGGTCTTCTATCTCAATTTTATTAATGTGTTGTATATTTTTACAATTTAGGGGGACATTGGTTTCATTGTATTTTGTTTTCCCTTTTTTAAGAATTTTAATTAATTAACATACAGCATATTATTAATTTCAGAGGTAGAGTTCAGTGATTCATCTGTTGCATATAACACCCAGTGCTCATCACATCATGCCCTCCCTAATGCCTATCACCCTGTTACCCCATTCCCCCTCCCCTCTGGCAACCCTCAGTTTGTTTCCTATGATTAAGAGTCTTTCATGGCTAATCTCCCTCTCTGATTATGTCTTGTTTTATTTTTCCATATTTCCCTTTTATTGAAACTCATTGTTAAAAGTTTTCCAAAGAGCAATGTCTTGTCATTGTTTCAGTCTGGAGTATCAATAGCAGTAGTAGTAGTTGAGGTTGCTGTTTTAATGTGCTAAAGTGTATTATTTGCTATAATGCTAGAGCTGAGAGTGCTAGACAGTAAACTTGGTATAATCACATTATTTCTCCAGAAAAGTTTTGTCCAGAGGAAAAAAAAACAGATTAAATAAACATTGGTACATTAATACCTTTTATTTTATTTTCATATTAAACCTACCTGTCAACTAGTTGCTTTGTTTTCAGCTGAGCTATATTACCTCTGTGTTTGAAATAAAATAAATACTGAAGTTAAATTTGAGCAGGTTTCAAATGAAAGTTTTAATTTTATCTTTAATTCCTGTTATAAATAGTTATGGGGACTATATTCAATAAATATTCCAGTTATAGTAATTGCTTTGGCAACATATTTTACCACAATCATCTTTCTCTTTCCAAATTGTACCTTCCATGGCTATATGTTATGCTTTTGTCATTAATCTAGTTTATTCTCATCTTAATTTTATGTTTACAACCTATTTTTAAGCTATGTGATAAAGAATAGAGTCAATTTAAAATAGTTTGAGAAAATAAAGCAGGCTTGTTTAAAAAGGTAAATATTTAAAATACTAAATTAATAAAATGGTATATTTTGGCATAAATTATGTGGCCTCAGTTGCCCATGTACCTACAAGGAAAAGGGAGGAAGCCATGGGCAGGTAAAGCTGAAGCTAGGACCACTAATCTGGCTGATGTGATGAGTCATTCCAAATTACAGTGCCAAAGGATGATGGTATGCTCTGGCACCATCCTGGGTGGTCTTACTATATAAATGTTCCAGTGTGGTTGGTGGAATGAGGCAGCAGAAATATCCAGCCCAGTGGTTCTTAACCTTTGTACATGGTTGTGCATGGATGTCAACTGCCAAGTTTTGAAAGACTTATGCTAAGCCTCACATCTGAAATTCTCATTCAACTGATCTGGGGTGAAGTTTAGGTGTCCAAAGCACTCCCTGCTTCAACCACAGAGATTCTAATGTACAGTCAAGATTGAAAGGCACAGGTTTTACCAGTGTTGTGATAATCAGAACAAACTTTTTACCCAAAGGAAAGGATTTCCCATAGAGTGTTAAAATACAGTGACAGTAATCATTACCAAGTTTTTTTCTGGAAAGTTCATACATAGTTGCTACCATGTATCAAATTTGTGTATTTGATGAAGTATAAAAATGCTTAAATATTGTTTATGGGTTAATGGTGGTTTCTCAAGGAATACTCTAAGTCAAATTGCTAATGGCTGTATTCTAGATTTCTTTAAAACCTGACTAGTAATTGTAATTCTCTTTACGAGTAATTGACAATCTTTTTAGATGTTCATTTTATCTATATATTTTCTCTTTAAATTGAATCTTTAAAATCCATATTAACAAATATTAAAATATTTTGTTGAATATGTACTTACTGTTATTTATAAATATATCACAAGTCATTTAAGAAATTCCACAAATGTTTTAATATTTCCCATGGAAAGTTCTTTTTTATTATTATTACTTTTTTATTTAATTTCTTTTCAGTGTAAAGAATTCATTGTTTATGCACCACATCCAGCGCTCCATGCAATACATGCCCTCCATAATTCCCACCACCAGGCTCCCCCAACCTCCCAACCACCGCCCCTTCAAAACCCTCAGATTGTTTTTCAGAGTCCATAGTCTCTCATGGTTCATCTCCTCCTCCAATTTCCCTCAACTCTCTTCTCCTCTCCATCTCCCCATGTCCTCTGTGTTATTTCCTATGCTCCACAAATAAGTGAAACCATATGATAATTGACTCTCTCTGCTTGACTTATTTCAGTTCTTGATAAGGGAACATCTGTGTATCATATAGCCAATTTGTTTCCAGATTGGCAATAATAATATTTTCACTTCTAAACCAGTCTTAATTTATATTACAGCTCTGTCTCCCAAGCACCAGATAGTCAACTTTTGCCATGATCTTCATGCATTATAGTAAACTAAATTATTCTAACAATATTAAATAAAACTATCTACAAATCATGAGTTAGATTAGTTCTCTGGAGAAATAGAGATTGTAAATAATAATAA
This sequence comes from Taxidea taxus jeffersonii, assembly GCA_003697995.1. Lineage (NCBI taxonomy): Eukaryota > Metazoa > Chordata > Mammalia > Carnivora > Mustelidae > Taxidea > Taxidea taxus. The sequence continues at coordinate 40,348 of ML094931.1, read as the reverse complement.
TGTCTTTGCATATCAGACAATAAATTATTATACTATATATTATACTGTATTAAATTTTAGTGAAAGAGAATGAGGTTTTACAAGTAAATTAATCAATTAAATGTTTTAACTGAGAATAGATTTGCCTCTACTGATACTGAAAAGTGTTGGAAAACACATTCAAATAAGTAAGCATAATAGTTTGACAAAAGATTCAGAAGGCATGCCATGTAGAAGTAACTAAAACCTTGGTCAAATCACCACATTCTTCCTTCCTTCATTCATTCATCATGTATTGATTACAGATGGAATGCACTGGGAACTGTGTTAGTTTCTGGGAACACAAGATTCACTGTTTGGTGAAGAAAGCAAATCAGTTAAATACTATTTACAATATATATAACACTCAATATTTGAAGTCCCCCTATATAAATATCTGGTCTAGTCATTTGCAAAACATGTCTACTCAAAATTTACTACCTAAATTGTAAACTTACTGTTAGGATCTCTTAAGTACTCCAACAAAAACGATTACCTTCCACCAGAGTCCTGTCCAGAGGATATAGAATATACTACAACAGTATCTCAACTGTTCTTCTGATAACATTGTATCTTGTGTTGTTTTAACCTGTTGTACATTTTCAATATGATTTTCCCACCCATTCCTGGAGGGTTCCACATTTTTTTTAGTCCCAGTATTTGCTCATAGCACCTGTTCTTTTCAGTGGGGAAAGAAATGTGATTAATTTTGAATGCAGTTCAATATCATGGGATATTGCCCAAAACAGATCCACTAATGAGTTCATCCAGTATTAAATGATTATGTATTTAATACATATTTCTGCCGGTGCAGGGGTGGGGGGAGTCGGACAACAGATGTTTATTTTTCACAGTTATGAGAGCTACAAAGTCCAAGATCAAGTTTCCAGTGTGGCTGAGTTTTTGGTAAATGCCCTCATCTAAGTACACAGATGGCTTCCTTTATGCTGTGCTCTCACATGGTGGAGAAGGAATGAGAGCTAGCTTTCTGCTCTCTTCCTATCAGGACACTAATCTCATCATGGGGATCCCACTCTCATGACCCTTGTAAACCTAATTAGGCCAAAAGCCTCCACCTCCAAATATATAATTGATATTTTAACTGCTGTGTATTATGTAAAAATCCTTGGTAGCTAGTAACAGGCATTTTTAAACTTTTTAGTGATATTTAAGGAAACTAGAATTTTAGAGAAGAGCCGGAAATACATTGTTTGTTTTCCTACCTAAAATAATGAAATATAGATGTCTACTATCAATGAATTTATATTCCAGAATATTTTAATAAACAAATTAGAGTCAAATATTGGGAAAGACCTGGATTTGAGCTGGAGAATTCTAAGAGAATATTTCAGACACCACTTCCTCCCACAACAACTAATGGCATTAATTGTGGTGATGATTTCAAGGGTGTACACATTTCTCCAAACTCATTAAGACATATACATTAAGTATCTAAGCTTTGTGCATTCAATTATACCTCAATAAAATGTTTTTTAATAATGACCACAAACCAACATAAATTTTAATTTTAGTTATTCTTATATATATTGAAAAATTTACTATGCATTAAGATGTTGCACTTATTAATATAAAGATTTTATAATCACAAAAAGCAGCATAGTGGAAAAAAATCACTGGACATTTAATCCTAGCATTGAAGTAACTACACAAGGGCACCTGGGTGGCTCAGTGGATTGGGCCTCTGCCTTCAGCTTGGGTCATGGTCTTGGGGTCCTGGGATCAAGTCCTGCATTGGGCTCTCTGCTTGGCAGGGAGCCTGGTTTCCCCTCTCTCTTTGCCTGCCTCTCTGCTTGCTTGTGATCTCTCTCTCTCTGTGTCAAATAAATAAATAAAATATTTTAAAAAAGAAAAGAAAAGAAAGTAATACACAACTTTGGAAAAATCACATTACTTCTTTGTGCCTCTGTAAAATTAACATAATTATTATTTGGCATATCACATAAGATTGTTGTAAGTCTCAAACAAGTTAACATGTGGAGATGTTCTATGAAGATTTCTATTATCATATAAATGCTAGGCATTAGTTCTACCTTGTGGATAAGAGGTAGTGGCAGCTATCACCTTGGGTCTGACCAAGGAATGTAAGAAGACATACCATAGCGAATGTTTGTCAATTAGTCATTTCCCCAAGCCTTCCTGAGCTTATTTTTGGCCATGACACTCTCTCTGGAAGTTTTATTTTGCTCTGAAATTTTCTATATTAGTAGGTTTGCTCCAATGAAACTTTCTTTGTTCTTTCTATATATGTGATATTCTCAAAGGCAACAAATTCTGGAGAAACAATTCTGCCAACTGAAAACAAAGAGTCTTAATGGTCTGCAAGGACTTGGAGACTTTAGTAATCAATTGACATTCAGGTTGTGTCTATATTACAAACAAATGATTGGGAAATGATAAAGCAAGATGCAGGTGTAGGTTTCTTAGTATGAAAATAGTGTGTGTCCCATAAAAAGTTACATCAAAAAACTTAGTTCAAGTTCTCGTGTTTGAGAGAGATTGCAAGTTTGATTGCTTCCTCTTAAGCCATCTTAGTCAGGTATTATCCTTTTTTACTTTATTCTACTTTTCTTTCTAGATTCTCTGAAACAAGGGTGGGGAGTGATGAACTGTAAATCTGACATTGGACTGAGTGGCTTTATATTTAAGGGTACAGGATGTCTCAAGAAAAGAGCAATATCTTTAGCATCACAATACCCAGATAGCACCTGCCTCTTACTAGTTATATGAAGTTGGACAAGTTGTTTAACATCACTCAGCCTTAGTTTCATTACCTGTTAAGTGAATATAATGACTCTCTCACTTCTCACAGAGTTATTATGAGAATACAGCTAAAATAATGAATTAATGTAAGCCTTGCTATAGACCATTATATAAATTTGGGGACTTAAAATTATTTTTATATTCTGAATAAAAATGTTTTCTTTCCATAACTTGGCTATTGTGGACATTTGCAACGGGGGTGGGGGTTAAGGTGGTAGGAAAAGAAAAAATGAAACAAGATGGGATCGGGAGGGAGACAAACCAAAAGAGACTCTTAATGTCATAAAACAGACTGAGGGGAGTGGGGGGGGAGAGGGGTTGGGAGAGGGTGGTGGGGTTACATTATATGTTTAAATTAAAAAAAGCTTAAATAAAAAAAATAAAAAATTAAAAAAAATGTTTTCTTGATAGGAGTGGCCATATTGTTTTGATTTTGAAAAAGCGAAGACACAGGAAAGACTTGAATCTATTTTCCATCCCTCCACATCATTTAGAATGAAGAAGAAATCATTACTTTTGTTTTCTGTGAAATTCGATCATGGAGAAGCTGAAATGTACAATTTTAGTGCTGGAGGTCTAGGACATGACAATCCAATATAACTTAAAACATATAAATAAAATAGTAGCCTGAAAATATTTTTCCAGTGCTCTCCCCTTCCTGTATCACTGCTTAGATAACTAACCACTAAAATAACCCTGTCTGAGTGTTGGGACTGGCAAATGAGGTCAGATACAGCTGAGACTGTGTCCAGAAGAATGTGCAGATTTGAAGATGTTGTTTTTAACTACAGGGCCAGTTAAAGACCCTGCAATTTGGACATTAGCAAATTCCTCTTGCCCTGTAAGGATTTGCAGGCAGTCAGTGAGTATGTGTAGAATCCCAACTGAGCTAGAAGTTATATATATTTAAGATTCATTAAAAACCTCCAAATTATTATGGCACTTGTTATGTGAGGGCCGTACTGAAAGGAAATTTGATCAATCCAACCAAACTGAAGAATCTGAAGTAGTGGGGGAAAGAATCTACAAAATATAGCATATACTAAAAATAATGTATAAGATATATCTCACCTGTTAATTAGGATGTTACTGTGCTAAATTGCCATAGCAAAAGAAAATCCTTCAGATTGTGTAAAAAGTATGTTCTATAAGAAAAGCTCATAAAATAAAGTGATAAAAAAGTTAAAAAATTGAGGAAGGCATGTATTGCATGGAGCACTGGGTGTTGTACATAAACAATGAATCTTGGAACACTGCATCAAAAACCCAATGATGTATTTTATGGTGACTAACATAACACAATAAAAAAAAGTGAAGGCAAAAGGATACCAGGCAAATGCAAACAATAGAAGAATGAGATTGGCAGTATTTTTTTTTGAGATTGGTAGTATTAATATCAGAGATACGAGAATTTAAGATCAAATGCCGCAAATAAGATGAAGAGTGAAATGATAATAGTATAATTAAGATGATTATGCAGTTTTTATATCTTTTAGTTCTTGATCTACTAAGTGAGTTTAAAAAATAGAGAAAATGGAATTTGTGTAATAACCTCAGTAAGCTTGATACACAACTTTGAACATTACAAATAGAGAATATAAATAGTCATTATATAGAAAGAAATTGCTCAGGCACTTAGCCATAAAGATATTAATAATGATGTTAATAGTAATAATATTTATTTATTATCAACAACTATTTCATGGAATAGAGATTGTATTAATTCATTCTCTTGACCACAAGTTAATAAATTTAGAAGCCAACATTAAGGAGACACATTCTTTTTTTGTTTTAAAGATTTTATTTATTTGTTTGACAGAGCTCACAAGTAGGCAGAGAGGCAGGCAGAGAGAGGGAAGCAGGCTCCCCGCTGAGCAGAGAGCCCGATGCGGGGCTTGATCCCAGGACCCTGGGATCATGACGAGCTGAAGGCAGAGGCTTAACCCACTGAGCCACCCAGGTGCCCCAAGGAGACACATTCTTAACCTTAAACATTTAAAGGTATTTTGTTAAATAAGCTCTAAATTGAGGTAAAAACAAAACATAAATGATAAACTATTTACAAAATGATAAAAATAGGGATCCTTCATGCCATTCTGTGGCATACAGAGTCAGTTGAGGAAAGTATTTATTTAGTTTTTCTCTTTTAGTTATTTAAAAAAAAAGACTGAACACGATGAACTAGATATTGAGCTTCAAAAACAAGTAAAATAATAATAAAATGAACCAAAAGAAAGAGGAAGATATTAATGAAGATAAACTGAAATTAAATATAAAACAATATTAGTGAAAAACAGCCATATGGGTAATAATGACAAAATATAGAGTGAATATAATGGCATAAGAAAATAGTCACTTAATAAAACTGTTGCCCAGTTCAGTATAACCAAACTTTATAATGGATAAAATATTCTGAAGCCATGGCATTTATAAATTCTTTATGTCATATTACATATATTGTTTCACTGAAAACATACTTATTTTCTCCTCCCTATCACCACTCAGTCTGATATACTGACCCCAGATGGCCATTTTCCTCTTTAAGTGCTGTGAAACTAGAACACAATTTTCATTTCATATTAAAAATCCAATTTCTAACACAGAGGCATAACATTGCACATAGACAGGAACCCTCCTATCACCTCGATAGCATAAGTTCCATGGAGTAAGTTTGTTTTAACTGCTGTTAAACTTTGACGTATTACATCCTTCCTTCTGACCTCTGCTAAGGAAAAAAATAAACGAGATGAATAACCTGAAACTTCCAAGGACATTTCAAAAGCCATGTGTCACTGAGAAGTTAAAGGTTAGAAAAAAGTCTATATAGAATTAATACTTTTAAAATGCTTCCTTTGGGCTTTACCTGTTTTCACTTTAATGAGGAACATGAGATGGAATTCTCAGTGTACAATTGGGTACAGCGCACAGACCATTCATTTGGTTCTTCGGTTCCCATTGAAGTGTCAACATATGGAAATAGCCCTCTTTATAATCCTAAAACAGGATTTTCTGAGAACTTGATATTCAATTCTAGTTATTGGTTCAGTCCTAATTCGTGTCATATTTCCATCTCTCTATTTGAACCTCCTCCATCATCTTTAAATCTTCCTGTGAAGCCACCAGAATACAACCTCTGTAGGCTCACTCTGTCACATCTGCACACCTAGTTGCATTTATATTCATATACTCCATTTGCCTTCATTTTAGCCTAAACTGTCAGTACTTCCAGATAAGCTAACTTCCTCTGTTTGTACATTAAATCCCATTCCCTCTTCCCTATTTAAAGACATGGATCCAGCACTTCTCACTTTTACCATGAGTTTCCTTTTCTAGGGTTATATCTAATCATCGTATAACATGCTGTTTAATTGTTACATAGTTGGCTGCACAATGAGCATATACTTTGTGTCCAGTCCAGTGATAGAAGGTGTGAGAATATCTTTACTCAAAGTAAAAGTTAGGCTTCTTTCATTGGAAGAGTGTCTATACTGCTGGGCAAATCATTACTGACCTTCCTTTATTTTTGCATAGTGCTTTCCACTTTCTAGTGAGGTAAGTAGGGCAGGTATTATCACCATCCTCATAATTATCTCTTCATCATCTATCATCATCATCTTTATCATCAATCATCATCATAGAAGCAGCTAAAATTAAATAAGCATTTATTTTATGCTGTGTGTCATGTACATTATCTCATTTAATATTAAAAATCCTCCATATATAGTAGGTGATGAACTGATGCTCATAGAAGTCATGTGATTCACTCTGACTTATTTCACTATTTAATCCATGTTGTCTAAATGGCATGATCTCATCCTTTTTTATAGTTGTGTAATATTCCTGTGTGTGTGTGTGTACACCACATCTTCTTTATCCATTTACCTATTGCTGGATACTTAGGTTGCTTCCATATCTTGGCTATTGTAAATAATGCTGCAATAAATATAGGGTTGCATATATCTTTCTGAATTGGTGTTTTCATTTTCTTTGGGTAAATATCCCATAGTAGAACTATTGGATCATATGGTATTTCTATTTTTAATTTTTTGAGGAAACTCCATACTGTCTTCCACAGTGGCTATACCAATTTACTTTCCCAACAACAATGTACAATGGTTCCTTTTTCTCTCCCCTAAAAAGGCAAAACCAAAAATCTGAATTTAGGTTTATCTGACTCTAAACCTTTGCTCTTAGTCACTATTTTCAAAGAAACTGAGGCTCAAGAGAGTTTACCTAACTTGACCATGACTAGTAAGCAATAGTCTTTCAACTCTTTTCACCACTAGGGTAAAATGATGATCAAAGTGTGAGAGATGCATGCTGTATGAGTTCAGAGAAGACACTTAATGTGTGCTAAAGAACAAATGAAGGAATTAAATAGTAGAGCCAGGTTTTTACCTTTGTAAGAACTGTGCTTTGTTTTTTCTTACCAAAAAGTAATAGGTGAGAATAAAGTAAAACTTCTCCGGTAAAATTATGTCATTAGGTATACATTACTTATCATTAAATGCTTACTAACACTGTGAGAAATTGGCCTTGAACTTCAGTCATTTAAATGTAATTAAAGGTTTTTCTTGTTAAGCTATATTTGACATTTGGAAATGTCAGACTCTATTGCAAGTTAAAAAGAAAATCCCCATAGCTACTTGGAGAAAGGCAAGAAGGTTTTTGGTTGGTTTCACATTTACTCAAACATCATGTGTCTCTGGTGGCATGCCCAGTGGATTTGTCCAAGCAATTATGTCATGGACTCCATATCTTAATGGACTTCATTATTGAAAGATTTGAATTCTGTAGAGGAGACTGGTGCCTTTTAACAATCAGCTCTGCCTTCTTGTTGAAAGTGCTAATAAATCTATCTCAGAAAAATAATGTAAGAGATATTCTCTGTATCTTTATGTTTCTTCCACTTCATGCTCCAGTTTGCCAGCTTCCAAAAGAAGCATGTCAGCAACAGCATCCACAGCCCATGATGTCAACAATTTTATTCTTAGCCATAGGTGTTGGTGTTATGTGCCCTCTCACCTGCCCCACCTGTCCTGCCCATACACACATGTTAAATTCCTCAATGATCTTAAAGCTTTCAGAAAAAGTAACTCCTACTACAACCACAAAAAGTTGGTGAACTACCTCTTTATTGTTAGGTATGACTTCTAAAAAGTAACACAAGTGTTCAAAACTGAGAAATCTTAGTCCATAAAAGACATTTAAAAGGGCCAGGAGCTTTGAGGTGTTGTCTTTCCTTTTAGTATTTTTGACTTGAGTGCTTTTATCCCTCAGGTGTCCCCGAACTACTCCTAATATGCAAACAGTTCCTCCACATTCTTACTTTAACACTGTATCCGGCCACATTGCTTGATGATAGGAGTCGAGTCTAGCTATTCTGCAAACTTGGAACAGTTGAAGAGGAGTGAAAAATCTCATTTGTTAAAAATGTTAGAAGGCTTAGAAAAGTGTTGGAAGGAATTAAATGTGCCAAAGAAGTGCCATCTCTTTAAGAAGATGAGGATTTGTTCTCCATTGTCAGTTGCATAAGTCTTCCCATTACCTTTACTCTAGGAGGTAAATATTGCGTCAAAAGAAATGGATATTATTTGCTCAAACTCTGGATCACCAGTCTTACATAGCCCAAGAGTTTCTGTGAACATAAATATGGAAAAGATAGTCATTGAATGTATTTTCAACAGTGACACCCAAATATTAGGTATGCATAGAGTTCTAACATTGTGCCTATTGGCCCATCTGTTCAATGGACCCTTGCCCACTGCAAAAAGATGTAAGAATAAATTTGCCCTTTTGATGAATCTAACCAATTACTACTACTCTCCGCTCTGGCTTGATAGTGCAAGAGCCCTGGAGAGATATATAATTGTTGTTACAAACCTAATGCTTTCCATTTTCTGAATTGAAGCAAAACCCATTGAATTTGCAGAGAATGTCCCTGAAGCAAAAATGTAACAGCTGGGCCCTCTTTGGTAATGGGTCTGCAGCACTGAAAAACAAAGTCTAGCATTTAAATGGCATAAATGAGTGACTAATAGGGCTTAATATCTCACAGAGTACAGGAGTCATTCATCAATAGTGATTTTTTTATCATGATGAGAGGAGGATGTGAGAGGAATTTTAGGGCTCTGTTTTACAAGATGTGCCTCTTTTGTTCATTCACATTTCTTCAAGAAGCAAGGAAATGAATAGAGAATAAGAAATGAGTCAAACATCCACATTGTCCACCTGAAAGAATATCTATAATGAATGCTTGAAAATTACTTTCAGGGATTTAGGCATTATTTTTAGGTGTGGATAAATGCAATTGGTACCTTACACAAATGTATTCAAAGCTCTCAGCAAAATGTATTCTTTTTCAAACTCACTAATGTATTTTGATTATTAAGTTCTCAAATTTGAGCATGTTCCTTAATTACCTGAAAGGCTTATTAAAACACAGATTACTGGGCCTTAGTCTCAGAATTTTTGATTTAATGGGTCTGAAGTGAGAATCAAGTATTTGTATTTCTAATATGTTTCCAAGTGATTCTGATGCTGCTGGACCAAGAACCTTCAAGTACCACACTTGGAACATCACTGGATTAAAAAAAAGACATCTTTGATATTAGTGGGGATAGTACTAAGGACTTCTAATTCTGTAACACAGCACCGTACTTCCAAGTGGCTCATAGCAAAATTTGACTTCTCATGTGTCACCTGAATATGTCTGGTAGGAACAGGAAGAAATCATTATCCTCAATTTTCGAGTTGAGAAACTGAGACCTGGTTTATATAATTATTTGTTAAGAAATTCTAGAATGCGCCAGTTTCTCTTGTCTAAGTTCTGCCTCCCCAAACTCAAAACTTCCCCCCCCACACACACATGCGCATGCACAGATACATACACACATACACACAGGTTTGGACATTTGTAAAGAAAGACTTTATTAAATGGGGGCTATTGCAATAGGGATGGGGGGACTATTACAGCGGGGAGACACTCAAAGACCAAGCCAAGGAAAGCAAATAAGCAGAGACTATTGGATAGGTCGTTGGGAGAGAAGAAGCAGAGTTACTAAAACTGCTAGAGGAATCTTGAAGCTTAAAAATTACATCAAATGTTGTAATAACCAGAAAATTGAGGCAGGCCGTGTTTGCACATGAGGTATAGATCTAGGCTTGAGAAGAAGCAAACAAGTTAAAGTGTGAGAAATTCATTTAAGTTTAGGGCTTAGATGTCCTTGTCAAAACAGCCTATAATCATGTCAGGCACAAAGGTTGATTAGCCTTGTCACTCCCCAGCTGACTGGAATATCCTTGGAAGTAAAAGTTAACTACTTCTGTTCCATACGAAGGCTTGCTGTTATCTCTACTTGAGAGTAAGGACTTAATTGAATCAGGATTTAGACAAAGCAATGTTATAAATGGGATGCTTCTCATTTTGTCTCCTGTTGTACAAAGAAAGTTTTACAGGAAAAAAAAAATCTGTTGTTTGGCTAGCGACAAGCCAAGTACTTATCTGGCCTTTTCTTTAAGAATATTTTTCAACATAAAGCAAGAAGGGACACAGTAGGAGAAAAATAGCTTTGGTCTAACCATACAGTTGAGAAAATTTTCCTGTAGACCTAGATTCATTAACTGTCAATAGTCACTTTTGATAAAGGCATTCAGGAAAAGCGACTCTATATATAAAAATGTATGTATTTGTATATTACCCCTTACACAAATTATTCTGTGGATATTTAAATGAGTTTTGTAATCAAGAGAGTTCTCAAATTGGAAAAGTTAGAATGGTAGAACCAAAAGAAAAGCTAAATTCCCTAAAGCTACCAAAAAAAAAGTAAACATCTATGACCTCCAAATGGCCCAGATCCTGATGATTACTTCAGTTTGCCAGTTTTCTCAATGGATTTAGCTGTGGTCATCAGCATCCATCATGTCAGCTGTCTAAATGAACATGCCAGCAATGTCACAGTCTGGTTCATGTATTATCTATAGACAGTGTCTGACTACCTTTCCTCATTTAACGAACTAATCAGACACACAGCATCTGCCACATTTGGACCTCAGCCCCTTTGCAAAATTGTCAAAAAGGTTAACAAAGAAAATGCAAAAAGAAACTGGAAAAGCAAATAAAACCTCTGTTAAATAACAACTCAATTCTAAAATAATTACAACTATTGTCTTTGGGCTGTTTTACTTACATTTCAGCATTGATACCTCAAGCTGTTTTCTTGTGCTTAATTGTAGTTCTACATTAAACTTGTATGGCATACCATTTTTGAGACCTACTTAAAGAAATAAACACTAGAGTAAAATGATTATGTTTCTAAATTAGCAACTGGTGCTAAGGAAGTCAATATCTAATTAAATATTCTCTAATTGCCATAATCATGAGAAAGCATATTGAATATTTACCTCTATAAATCGCTGGACTGGACTAGACATAGGGAATGCAAAGTATTACAAGACATGTACATACGGTCTGTACAAATAATCTGATAAGTATCTGTCCATATAGTAAGTGCCAAGTTGACAGCACAGACAATAAATGCTACCAGAATTCTGAAGACAAAGGGATGATCAAGTTAACTCAATATTTCTGGGAAAATATAGGGCATATTTAAAGAATATATGTTACATAGATAAGTTGATTATAGGGAGGAAATATAACAGATCAGAACAGTAAAGGAAACAAAGATGATGTGTGTCATGTTGTGAACCAATAGGCCTAAACAGAAGGATTAACAGCAAAGAAGTTGTCTATACCCCTGATACTGGTCAACTTTCTGTCTCATTAGAGCTTGATAGCATGGTATGCCTGGTGAGAGCACAAGCCTTAAAGTTAAATTCTGATTCTTCAATACTAGATTCGCTGAACCTCTCTCTGCCTCCATTTTCTAAAACAAAACACACACCGGCGCACGTGCATGCACGCACACACACCTGACATCAACAATAAACAGATGGTAACATCTATCTCCTAGGGTTACTGTGAGAAGTAAATGCTACATACATAGATAATATACATACCCTAACAGAGAATGAACTTAATTCAATTTATATTTCCCTGTAAGTATTTGCTGTTGACTACAAATGGTGGAGATAACAGACCTGTCAAATATCGCTTACCAAAGAAAAACAACTCAAAATACCTAATGCGCCTAACAGTGATCCAATAGTCATTATCTTTGGTTCCAAATGGTAGCTTTATACCTTTGGAGAAGGAAAAATGTCATTTTAAAATGAGATTTAAGTTTTGTGATTTCATTCTCTTCTATGTCTTGACCATGATTCTTATTTTGGCTTAAATTCATAAAATTCCATTTTGTAATATACAGACTCTCAAAGCTAAAAGAGACCTTAAGTATTATTTCTATACTAACCAACTTTGTTTGAACAGTTTTACCCACTCGTTTCCATCTTGACAGATATGGCAGTGCCAGTGCACCTGTGGAAAGCAAACATCAGTAGCCTGAGCTCTTTCAGGCCTGAGAGTCATTAAAATTCCTCTTCATCTGCAGTTGGATTTAATTTGAACTGAACCCAACTTTTTAAAACTAAGAACCATGCCAGAATCACTCTGCATAGCTGACAATATATGTATATTTAATTTGACTTGTCTGGTGAGAGCATGGACCATACGATGCTATGGGAATAGCAAACTGTATAAAGTTTCACAAATGCACTGTTTTCTTGGGCCTCCCTGCCTCTGTACTTTCTATTTCATCTCCACTAAAATGATCTATTCCTCCACACTGTCCCAGTTACTCACCTACAATTCTTTATTCCTTTTTTAGAAAAAGATTTTATTTATTTATTTGAGAGAGAGAAGGAACAGGGGGAGGAGAAGAGGGAGAAGGAGAAGCAGACACCCTGTTGAACAGGGGGATTGACATAGGGCTCGATGTGGGGTTCAATCCCAGTACTTTGGGATCATAACCTGAACTCAAGGCAGATGTTTAACTAACTGAGCCACCCAGATGCCCTGACAATTCTCTATTCTTTTAAGCCCCACCTGATTCTCACAGGCCAACTTAGCTGCTGCTCCTTTTGAACTTTCATTGCACTTTCTACATATTAGGTATATTAATGTTTATAGACTTAGTAGACTACATAGCAAACTGATTAAATGTCTGTATCCTTCTTAAGAAGTGATATCTTGAGGGTACCAAGTTCATCTTTGTATTCTAACACCTAGTATAAAGCATAGCACATAATAAGTATTTAATATGTTTGATGAGTGATGAATGAATGGGATCAAAATCACTTTATATCACAGAGGTTGTCATTTATTTTTCTCTGCCATTGCCCTCTTTCCTAATTCTGGGATCTCGCAAATTCATTAAAGTAAGGAATGAAATTGGAGACAGAGTAGGTAGATGGCTTACCAGCCCAATGTCACAACTGAAGATAGTGTTCAAACTACATACCCTACTGTCACTGGGTTAGCAAGAGCCTCTCCATATATGTACCTCATATTAAATGTGGGGTGAAGAGATCCCCTGGCACTTTGCATGGCAGTTTTTAGCAATAAAACTATTTATCATTGATATAATCATTATTCCTATTTGAGTACCTCATTGAAATAGGAACCAAACACCCACTGTCTCTTGCCTGAAATCCTGTCACAGAAATATCTGTAGAGAAAGAGGACGAAGAAAACACTGTTGTTTTCTTCCACATTAATTATGTGTTCACTGTGGTATTATCTTATTCAGGATCAGAATTTGCTTTGTGTATCAAAGAACATACTATTACGTTCCTATGAAGCTTAGGAAGGGTTTCTTGCTGCAGTGACTGCTTCGGTAATCTCTAGAATATATAGTGAATATAACCAGAATGAGCTTTACAGAGGCACAATAGAAGGGACATTGATGTAGCAAGCTAGAAGGAAAATTTTAATTGCTCTGAGGTTTCACAATCATTGTCAGAAAACTAGTTTCCCAGTTGACTGAAGAGATCTCTCCTTTAAATAATAATTCTTCTCTACTCCTGGGAGTTATTCAAAGCTTCACTTCTATTTCCTTTTGTATCCTCACAACTGTCTTTTAAGGCTGGAGGGTAGGTAGCATTTTCCCTTGGGAAAATATGTTTCTCTTCCCCCAAGACACTGATGTTGAATCTGGATAGAGAGGTTCTGGGATGTGCTTTTTTTTTTTCAAAAATTTAAATAGTACCCGAAGATCTTAAAAGGGAGTTAGAAATTCAGAGGGCTGCCTTTAAAAAGTGTCACTGTGCATTAAAATGTGGTCTAGTCCAGGCCCAGGATAAAGTAGTCTGGAGGAGGTACGGTAAAGCTAGGAATATATTTAAGAGGAGAAGCCTGAAGAAGACAACAAGGCCTTCAATAGGTCACATAAGACTAGCAGTAAATAGAGGATCCAAAGTCTTGAAAGTAATACTTGACAAGGCGAATGGAAGTAGCACTCAGGGAGGACCTATCAAGTACCAAAGCCTGTGCTAGATAATTTACATACCTGTGAACTATGTCTTAGTATACCCATTTTACAGAGAACAAACTGACAACCAGGGAGGTGAAAACTTAACTAAAGCTTTCACAGCTAGTGTGTATGAAATTAAGAAGATCTTGTAATGAGGCAGTAAAAATTCCAGGGACTCCAGGTATGTGACAGCAAAAGTGTTTATAATGATTATTTATATTGCTGAATATAGGATTGCTGAATAGCACATAGCTTGAAGAAGCCTTTAGACCTCTATGATATGTAGTTTGTTTGTTGATATTCCTTTAGATTTTAATTAAGCCTTATTATTTGCCCAATCTGTGTATAGTATAGTATAGTATAGTATAGTATAGTATAGTATAGTATAGTATGGGGCATTGTATTGGACAAGAGGAAAGAAATGAAATACAGCTAAAGGAGATAAAAAGTGTTGGTAGGGGTGCCTGGGTGACTCAGTTGATTAAGCATCTGTCTTCAGCTCTGGTAATAATACCAGGGTCCTGGGATCAAGCCCCACATTGGAATCTCTGCTCAGTTGGGAATCTGCTTCACATTCTCCCTATGCCCCTTCACCCACTCGTGGCTTCCCTCCTTCTCTCTCTCTTTCATAAATAAATAACATCCTTAAAAAAGAGTTGGTGAGTCCCTATAAATGGAACCAGGATTTCTTTTTTAGGGGGAAACCCTAAACCTTTGCACACTAAGGAGGTTGTGGCACTGGGGAATCTACCAGTGTGTGAGATCAGGTATTAGAGGGCCGTTAGCTGATAAAGAAACTAAGGTGCAGAGAAATGAAACAATTTGCCTGAGATGGCACTTTTAGCTTAGAGTCATTGCTGAGGTTAAGTCCAGAGTCTCTTGACTCCCAATACTGTGCTTATTTCTGAATGATTTCTTCCCTCCCTCCACTGATTTATAGAGGTATTTTTAAAAAATCTTTCATTCATAGGGACCTAGCTTTGCCTCTGAGCCTATTTAACATAAAGTTGATTGGAATATTATTTTTCATTAAAGTTTTTGAAAAGGGCAGTTTCTGACCTCCTGCTCCTGCCAGCAGAATGTCTTATGATGTGTTATAGCAATGACATTCCACTGATTGGTCCACAGGCTCTCACTAGACCTCTTTGGAGAAGAAGCAAGAATGTTAAGATGTCCTCAAGGAAAATATGATAGAAATAATGTATTCTTTCAAAAGAACAGATATCAGTATTTGCTGTTTGTTCACTGGCATTTTTATATGATGTGTTTGTTTGGTAGATGAGAGAGGAAAGAGAGGACACAAAAATGAAAGGTCATTTTAAAACATTAATGAATATTTTTACAAGGATTACATTCAGAATTTGGTTACTTTTTAATATACAGTAAAGGCCAAGTTATTGCCCTCAAGGAGCTAAGCATCTAGGACGAGAGAAAATTTGTTCCAAGAGTAATATTTACTTAAATGAGGATGTCAGGGCTGGAAGGAAATTTCTTTTCCAAATATCTCAGACTTATTCCTGTCTGACTTCTCTTGGGATTTGTTGTTTGACAGTGTCATAACATCAGAAGCCATTCCAGCTCCATTTTTGGCACTTCTAGTTATTAAATACATTTTATTGATGTGAAATCTATTTAAAATTTTAATCTATACCTGACCTCTTTCCTCTGGATGTACATGAAATACATTTCATCATATATATATATATATATACACATATATATAATCTAGAATAAATATATTCTATTTATGTATATGAAGACACCAGCCATATATTCTTCTAAGCTTCTCTTTCCCAAGCTAATCCCCTTCAGTTCCTCAGGTTTTTTTCAAGTGTATGATTTCTTGATCATTCACCAAATTTGGTCATCTTTCTCTGAATATGCCTGTAATATGTCAAGAGTTTTCTTAAAATATATAATTCAGAGCTTAAAGCAGTGCTCCTGAACCATCCTGACTAGATAAAGGAGTCTCATTACCTCCATGGTTCTCCCCACTATCTTTCTGTGGTTGCAATCTTATATAACAATAGTTTTTTTTTAATTTGCACACCACTTCCCATTACTATTTTATCTGAGCTTAGAGTCATTTTAATACACACTCTTTTTTTCCACATAGAATGGCAAAATATATGCCTTGTAATATTACATTATTTACAGCTAAATGCTAGTGTTTCTGTATAATGGTGACTCAAGTGTTCTGTCTCTGCTTCCACTGATCCTGCGGTTCTTAGCTAGCTTTCTTTCTGTTCTCACATTTAGACTTATCCAGATGAAGATATTTAGCCAGTCATTGTACAACATTAGTGGACCTTTACTGGTTTGTATTATGATTTGAGCTACCCCATAGATTGTTGTCCAGTTTTTAGATTGTTGCCATTGTTTTAGACATCAATATTGGGTCCAACCAGCTGTTGCTTATTGTAACAAGTCCATGGGGAAACATATTATACAGGGAAATGCTCAGAAAGGAGCTGTAGGCCAGGTAGCTTTTAACACTTTGAAACATTTTTGTCTAATAAGCACTTTATTACCTAAAAACTTGGAATTCTTTTGGATTTTAATTCTTCTCTGTTTTGCTTTTAATTCATTCAGAATATCATTTTGTTATTTTAGTCAAAGGTCATTTGATGGCAAGGAAAAGAAACACAACCAAGTTAATCTAAGCTAGTTTAATCGAAAAGGGAAATTTATGGGAAGTATATAGGGTTATCTCACAGAGAATCAACAATAGGAAGTGAATCTAGATACATGAAAGACTTTCTAAAACTGAAAAGCTACCAGAAACCATCTCTCTCACTCTCTTTCTGGGGCCACATAGTCTTGACTATGATTTTCTCTGTGCAGCTGTTTTTTATTTCCCCTCTGCCTCTCTTCAGACTGGCTCCATTTGTACATGAGCTCTAATAACAGTCTCAAAATAATGTATTTAGCACTCTTCCAAATTCAGCATCTGTAGCTAAATGATCCAGCGCCTACAGATTGCTCTGATTTGTCCAGCCCAGCCATTGAATTGGTTTCCCTTGAGTTAGGTCCAATCATCTGTGATAAGACAAGAGTGAGAGAACATAATGCAAACGGGCTGCTAGGAGCCATCCCTGCGAGGAGAGTAGTCTCAGAGAAGAGGAGAATAGGCTGCACAGGAATCCCAACATGCACCAAATACATTTTTCCCTTTCCAGTTAGAATATTTTCCTTGATAAGACCCTTTATTATAGCAGATACAGATCGCAAATAAGCACATGAAAAGATGATCAACATTGTTAGTGGTTAGAGAAATGCAAATTAAAACCAGAAATTCACATCTACTGGAATGAGGGAAATGGTAGTAGCAAGAATATTGAGCAGTTAGAACTCAGTCCAAACTAGTCAAGTCATTTTGGAACACAGTTTGGCAATTTCTGATAAAGCTAGTCGTATGCTTGTCATATGAGTCATCAATCCTCCTCTTATATATTTACCCTATAGAAATGAAGACATGTCACCACTAAAACTTGTACATGAATATATATAACAACTTAATTCATGATCACACACACACCAAAGTAGAAGTAACCCCAACTATGCATTAACTCGTAACTGACTGAGCAATGTACTGAAATAAGCAATTATATGGATCAATCACAAAAGCATTATGCTAAGTAAAGACAGCCAGATCCAAAAAGGCTATACATTATATGCTTACATTTTTAGGGTGTTCTAACTAAGAGCAGAACTATAGAGACAGAGAGCAGATCAGTAGATGCTAGGAGCTTGTGATGGAGGAAGGAACTTGACAAACGTGTACAAAAAAAGAGTCTTAAAGCAACAGAAATAATCTACATGTTGATTTTGGTTATAGTTATTCAGCTTTACTCATCTTTCACAATTCATTCACATTTTGCAATAGAATTAAATTGAATTCAATTCTGTATACCCGAAAAAGTTGAATTTTACTTTATAGAAATCTATACCTTGGTGTATCTGGCTTGAGGCAAACGTTTACTTTTCTCAACAGGGAAGACAGAAACAAAAATACAGTGGCAGTGGCCAGGATTGGTGTAGTTTAATAGAATGTCAGTTAACCTAACACTAATTATGCAAAGGGGATTGAAATCAGGCTTCACAGTTTCAGCTGTGATCTCTCTGCTGGCCTTTAAGATGTAGATAAGCCACTAAATACCCAATCTTAGGACTTTCACCTCAAACTATATCTTTGTTCATTCAACAAGCACCTATTAAGCTAGAAATATCCTGAATACTCAATTGCAGACTAAATTGAAGTTGGACAAAGCCTATAGTTTGTCTCTTTCTGTCTCTTCTAACGTTGACCTTATACCTACCTACCCTTCCATCTACTATCAACAACTCACTGTTCTTTTACTCATCTTTTTTCCTGTGAACAAGCTGTAGAAAGAATGCTACTTTAAGGTTACAGCAAAAGCACAGAATAAATATAAGGGCTAGAGAGATTGTGAATGAAGGTCTTCTCGTGTACTTAATTTACCTAAAAGTAAGAGTAATTAAGGGTTTTTTTTGTCATATGTTTTCATGGATAATAATACCATATTAACCCTTAATGAAAAAGAATTTTTTTTTATTATCTGTGGAATTCAGTACAAACAACATTGCTCTAAGTTCTGTAACAAAGTGCTACTTATACATTTGCTGGTTATAATTTTGCTTTATTTTTAATGCCAATTAATATGGGAAGTAGTGTGCACTTTTAAAATGTTTGCTTCTCCTCTCTCTGATTTACAGTCTCACAATTTACAATAAATGGAAACATTCCCTTGTAGCTTATTCCTTATTTTGGAAAACAAACCTATATCTACAAGAGGTATTTTAAAAATCCATTAAAATGTTATTAGGTGAACATATTTATGAACTCAAATGACATTTATTTTCTATTCCCTGCATTGACCTTTAGCATTGTTGAGCTTGTTGATACTGAGTTTATTTACTTTTGAAAAGCCTCCATTATAAAGGAGGCTTTAACAGCATTTTAAGAAACAAGAATATGGAATAGCAAACCTAATCCAATTTACAAGTGCTGTGCTATCAGTAGTAACCTACTTATTTATTTGTCTTATGGTATAGTTTTTCCTAGGAGAGCAAATATCTGGAGATTTTAAAACAAACAAGACTGCATAACAACTAAGGATAGAATTTTGGCTAAGCAGAATCTAAGTAGAATCATGAGTTAGAATCTATAATTCAAATAAACAAGTTGATATTAAGCAATCAGATTACACCTTTATTAGCATTATTATGAAGAGTTATTGATAAATACTTGTTTTTAAAAAACAGTGCATTTTCACAAATGAGGTAGAATTCTAAAACTCTTCTATTTCATAAGAAAAGAGTATACTCATGTTTGCAAAAGTGGAGTATCAAACCTGTTAACCCTTCCAGAATAGAAGTTTCCTGAATACATTTTTATAATGGAAATTAATAGTGTATCAACTATGGGGAGCCTGGGTGGCTCAGTGGGTTAAGCCTCTGCCTTTGGCTCAGGTCATGATCTCAGGGTCCTGGGATCGAGTCCTGCATCGGGCTCTCTGCTTGGCAGAGAGCCTGCTTCCTCCTCTCTCTCTCTCTCTCTGCCTGCCTCTCTGCCTACTTGTGATCTCTCTCTGTCGAAAGAATAAATAAAATCTTTAAAATGAAAAAATAGTATATCAACTAAATAATGATCTTCAAACGTGAAAAATAAATCAAAGTTAATTTGTGAGCTTACAAGTTATTCTATGCCTGTTGTAGAAACTCCTATTTCTCATTAACAAGATTATCAGGGGGTTTCTGGGTGGCTCAGTTGGTTAAGTATATCCCAGGGTCCTGGGATCCAGCCCCTGCATAGGGGTCCCTTCTCAGTGGGGAGTCTGCTTCTTCCTCTGCTATCCCCCTCAATGCTTGCACACACATGCATGCATGTGTGCTCTCTCTGAAATAAATAAATCTTAAAAAAAAACACGTGGTTATCAGTAACTTGAGCATACCCATAGGAACAGACAGTAGCTGAGTGCCAAACACAGAATGAGTGCTCAGTTTATTCATTCATTCATTCATTTTTTTTCAAAAATATTTATTGAGCACTCACTATGTGCTAGATGCTGGGGACAAAGCACTGAAGAAGAGAAATACTTTTGTTCACCTCATATGTTCATGGAACTTACATTTAGCAAATACACATTTGGTGATTAAATGAGTATTTTTCACCTCAGTTATTATAAAGTGAATACCCATATAACCACCATCCAAATCAAATAAAGTATTATTAAAACTCTCAATCTCTTCTCAGTCACAGCCCCTTCTATCTTCACTAGCCTCAATAGCCACAAAGTCAACTTCCTTAGAAATTACCATTTTGCCTTTCTTTCATACTTTGATCACCTAGTGTTGTATTGCTAAACATTACAGTTTAGTTTCACATACTTTTGAAATTTATATCATTTAGGATTTATGATTTTGTATCTCACTTCTTTTCCTCGATATTGTGGTTGTTGTGTGTGTACGTACATAGATCATTCTCAATGCTATTTAGTATGATTCAGAAATTTTAAATGAATATGCCTTTCCAGGCTTAAGTTTTTTCAACATAAAATTAACTCATGCATATTTCTAATTTTTTCCACACTAGATGTGTTTTACTTATTCTCAAACTTCACATAAATGGAATCATATAGCAATCACTGTTTTGTGTCTGGCTTTTTTCTCTCAAAATATTGCTGTTGCAATTTATCCATGATATCATATGCATTAGCAGTTCATAATTTTAAAAAAATTCTCACGATACTTAATAGTATCACACAGGTTCTGAGACTCTATTCATTTTTTCCCCAATCTTTATCTCTGTTCTTCAGATTGGTTAGTTTTCATTTATATCTCTTTGGTCTTAACAACAGGCTCATTTCTTTTATAACTGAATAATTTGATAATTCATTATGAGATTTGTATTAAAAGAAAATCACTGTGGATGTAGTGTAGTTGGTGGATTGCCTGTTGGTAAGTTCATTTCAGTGGGAGTGGGGAAAAAAGTAGGATGTATCCTGAAATGTTAAGGAAATAAAATGACACAATTTGACAACTGATTAGAAGTTGGTAATCAGGGACGCCTGGGTGGCTCAGTTGGTTGAGCGGCTGCCTTCGGCTCAGGTCATGATCCCAGCATCCTGGGATCAAGTCCCACATCAGGCTCCTTGCTCAGCGGGGAGCCTGCTTCTCCCTCTGCCTCTGCCTGCCACTCTGTCTGCCTGTGCTCGCTCCTGTGCTCTCTATCTGACAAATAAATAAATAGAGTCTTTAAAAAAAAAAAAAGAAGTTGGTAATCAAAAATAAATAAATAAATAAATAAATAAAATAAATAAAAAAGTTGGTAATCAAGGATAAAACCCTAGTTTTTTTGTGGGTTGTGTGTGTGTGTGTGTGTGTGTGTGTGTGTGTGTTAGTCCTTGTTCTCCATGAAACAATTTGACAAACTAGGAAATGATGTTTAGCTTTGATCTAGATTTTGTTAGAGGGGTCTGGCTTGGAGGTAGAGATGTCCAAATCATCAAGGTATCAATGGTAACTGGAATCAGAGAATTGTATGAAATTACCTGAGGAGTGTGTGTTTTGTGAAGAGGGCCAAACATGGGATTCCTAACTTAAAAGCCTGAGCAAAGCAAGAAGCTCACACAAAGATTTAAAAGATGTTGATAGAGAAGTAGGAATTAAATCAGAAAAACACTGCATTAGACATTATCATTAGTGTGAAAAAAGGAAGTGAGGTCAAACAAGATAATGATAATGATGGCCATGGTGTTAGAAACTGCAGTGAAGTGATGGGAATTTCAGAAAATTGTTACCTGAGTAAACCAAGTTAGAGTTCGGACAGTGATGAATGTGAGATAATGAGGAAACAAGGAATTTTCAATTTTTAATATAACTTTGATCATGAAGAGGAAAACACTGGTAGGGGAAGGGAACTGAGGTTAAGATTTTTACATTTAAAACAAAAAAGGTATAATTAAGTTAGTAAAATTCAGCAATGCTTTCCAAATTATATGTAAATATGTATACTAATATAAAAATCCATTGTATTCTTATATACTGGCAGCAAATAAAATGTCTATTTGCCATAGCATCAAAATATAAAATATTTAGGAATTAATCTAACAAAGGATGGCTTTATTTACACCCTACAAAGTATGAAACATTGCTAAAGAAGTTTTCAAAGGACTAAATAAACTAGGATATATGATATGTTTATGAATAAGAAAACAACATTTAAAGATGGCTTTTTTTTTTACTTTATTTAAGCTTTATTTAAACATATGATGTAACCCCACCACCCTCACCCAACCCCTCTTCCCCCCACCCCCCTCAGTTTGTTTTATGACATTAAGAGTCTCTTTTGGTTTTTCTCCCTCCCGATCCCATCTTCTTTCATTTTTACTTTTCCTACCACCTTAACTCCCACCCCCGTTGCATCTCCACTTCCTCATATCAGGGAGATCATGTGGTAGTTGTCTTTCTCCAGTTGACTTATTTCGCTAAGCATAATACGCTCTAGTTCCATCCATGTCATCGCAAATGGTAAGATTTCATTTCTTTTGATGGCTGCATAGTATTCCATCGTATATATATACCACATCTTCTTTATCCATTCATCTGTTGATGGGCATCTAGGTTCTTTCCATAACTTGGCTATTGTGGACATTGCTGCTATAAAGATGGCTTTTTTTAATACATTGGCAAGGTAATTCTAGTATATATATAGAAGTACAGAGGACCTAGAAAAGCCACAGAAATTTGAAAACACAAAAAGAAAGAAGTTGGAGGACTTATGCTACCTGATCACAAGATTTACTGTAAATTTTATTAATCCAATTTGGTATTATTGAAATGATGAATAAGTGGATCAGTGGTACAGAATAGAAAGTTCAGGGATA
Source organism: Taxidea taxus jeffersonii (assembly GCA_003697995.1). Taxonomy (NCBI): domain Eukaryota; kingdom Metazoa; phylum Chordata; class Mammalia; order Carnivora; family Mustelidae; genus Taxidea; species Taxidea taxus. The sequence goes on along the minus strand of ML094931.1, from coordinate 17,211 downwards.
AACTCACACATATATATTATCAACCAATTTGACAAAGATGGTAAGACAATTCAAAGGTGAAAGGAAAGTCTTTTCAATGGGTTGCCCAATTCAACTGGATATCCATATGGAAATAAAGGAACAATTATATCTAAATGAATTATGTAAAACATTAAACTGTCTAGAAGACATAGAAGAAAATCCTTGTGAACTTTATATAGGTGGTTTCTTTGACAGAACACACACACACACAAAGAACGTAGAGGGGAAAAAAGATAAATTTATTTCTAAATATTGCTATATAAAAGACAATCTTGAAAGTAAAAAGCAAACCACAGACTGGAAGAAAAATCTTGCAACACATATAATAAAAAGGAACTTGTAACCAGAATAGATAAAGAAGTCTTATAACTCAATAGCAAAAAAGACAACCCAATAAAAAAATGAATACAATGGCCTGCCTGGGTGGCTCAGTGGGTTAAGCCTCTGCCTTTAGCTCAGGTCATGATCTCAGGGTCCTGGGATCGAGCCCCACATCAGGCTTTCTGCTCAGCAGGGAGCCTGCTTCCCCCTCTCTCTCTGCCTACCTCTCTGCCTACTTGTGATCTCTCTCTCTGTCAAATAAATAAATAAAATCTTTAAAAAAATGGACACAAATATAAAGTCATTTCACAAAAAAAGGTATATGAATGGCTAATAAGCATATTTAAAATGTTCAGCAGCGTGTGTGATACCAAAGTTGTTTTTTGATACCAAAACAACAATATCCATTGAATGGCTGAAATTTAAAAACATTCTTGAAAAGTTTAGCAGTTACTTAAATAGTTAAATATACACTAGCCATTGCATTTCAAGATATTTATCCAAAGTGTATGCACAAGAACATGTGTCCAAATGTTCATAATTGGTCTTATTTGTGAGACCCCAAAACAGAAACTATTTAAATGTTCATGAACATATGGATAGATGGATATAGTATATCCACACAATAGTATAAAATGGAACAGCTACTGATACAGTCAACAACTTGGATAATCTCAAATACATGATGGTTTCTAAAGAAGTCACATACTCCCCTCAAACATATGTGCTGTGTATGATCCTATTTATATGAACTTTCAGGAAATGCCAATGAATCTACAATGAAAGAAAAATCTGTGTTTGCCTGGGGACTGGAGTAGAGGGAGTTGATAATGCAAGGACGGATGGATTCAAAAAAAGCAAGAGGAAATTTGGGGGGGATAATTTAAATGTTCATTATCTTGATTGTGGTGATGATTTCACAGATTTTATACATATATATATATGTATATGTATATATACACACACACGTCAAAACTTATAATAAATGTGGTTTATTGATGGCAATTTATTTTAAAAATTGTATAAATTGTAGGCTTCCCTATATAAACATTAGAAAAGAGTGGCAGTTTCAAAAAGAGAGAAAAAATCATTAAATGTAAATTTTGATCACAAAAAATGGTTTCTGCAAAGTGTTCCTGGTGCAAAGATGACTTTCATTTTGATTTTCTGAATCCCTTCCTGGCCAATATATGTCTCATTATAATGACACCTAATACTGGAGCATAATGTCTTTCAGAGCTTGTTCTCTGATATCATGGAGATCTAGGTATGAGTCCTCTATTTGTCATTTACTGGCTAAAAGCAAGTTACTTAATTGCCATAAACTCAGTTTTCACATCTGAAAAATGGGAAATAATAACTACCTCCACAACAGGATTGTTATGAGGAGAAAATTTTAAAATAAAAAATATTATAAGCTAGCTAAATTGCAGTTTGCTTATATATAATAAGTGTTCAATAAATGCTAACTAAAAAAAAAAACTAATAGCATCCATGTGGTTGATATTTTCATTCTATGTGTTTATGACACATTTCCTCCAAGGCAAATGAGGCACATTGTTTAGTCTTTATGGCTTTTTAATAGGCAACAGTGTGTGTGTGTGTGTGTGTGTGTGTGTGTGTGTGTGTGTGTGTTTGAGGGTAAGGGGTCTCATTTTGAACTCAGCTGTTCTTTTTTTCTTTTTCTTCATAAAGTGTCAAGGTCTTTGTCTGGGGGAACCTGGCTGGCTCAGTTGGTAGAACATGTGTCTCTTGAACTAGGGGTCATGAGTTCAAGCCCCCTATTGGGTGTAGAGATACTTAAAAATAAAACCTAAGAAAAGAGGGCCCCTGGGTGGCTCAGTGGGTTAAGCCTCTGCCTTCAGCTCAGGTCATGATCCCAGGGTCCTGGGATCAAGTCCTACATCGGGCTCTCTGCTTAGTAGTGAGCCTGCTTCCTCCTCTCTCTCTCTCTCTGCCTGCCTCTCTGCCTACCTGTGATCTCTGTCAAATAAATAAATAAAATCTTTAAAAAAACTCTTTTGTAAAATCCCTATCCAAATTGGCAATGAAGAAGTCAAACTCTCTCTCTTCACAGATGACATGATACTATATATGGAAAACCCAAAAGACTCCACCCCCAAACTACTAGAATTCATACAGCAATTCAGTAATGTGTCAGGGTACAAAGTCAATGTACAGAAATTGGTTGCTTTCTCATACACTAACAATGAAAACACAGGGAAATTAGAAAATCGATTCCATTTACTATACCACCAAGAACCATAAGATACCTGGGAATAAACCTAACCAAAGCAGTAAAGGATCTGTACTTGAGGAACTACAGAACACTCATGAAAGAAATCGAAGAAGACACAAAAAGATGGAAGACCATTCCATGCTCTTGGATCAGAAGAATAAACATTGTTAAAATGTCTGTACTGCCTATAGAAATCTATACTTTTAATGCCATTCTGATCAAAATTGCACCAGTATTTTTCTTTTTTTCTTTTTTATTTTTTTTTCCACTGGTATTTTTCAAAGAGCTGGAGCAAATAATCCTAAAATTTGTATGGAATCAGAAGAGACCCTGAATTGCTAAGGAAATGTTGAAAAAGAAAAAAAAAACTGGCGGCATCATGATACCTGACTTCAAGCTTTACTACAAAGCTGTGATCACCAAGACAGCATGGTATTGGCATAAAAACAGACACATAGACCAGTGGAACAGAGTAGAACATGCAGATATGGACCCTCAACTCTATGGTCAAATAATCATTGACAAAGCAAGAAAAAATATACAGTGGAAAAAAGACAGTCTCTTCAATAAATCGTGCTGGGAAAAATTGGACAGCTATATGTAGAAGAATGGAACTCGACCATTATCTAACACCGTACACAAAGATAAACTCGAAATGGATAAAAGACCTCAAAGTGAGACAGGAATCCATCAGAATTCTAGAGGAGAACATAGGCAGTAACCTCTTTGATATCAGCCACAGCAACTTCTTTCAAGATATGTCTCCAAAGGCAAAGGAAACAAAAGTGAAAATGAACTTTTGGGACTTCATCAAGATCAAAAGCTTCTGTACAGCAAAGGAAACAGTCAACAAAACAAAGAGGCAACCCACGGAATGGGAGAAGATATTTGCAAGTGACAGTACAGACAAAAGGCTGATATCCAGGATCTATAAAGAACTTCTCAAACTCAACACACACAAAACAGATAATCATGTCAAAAAATGGGCAGAAGACATGAACAGACACTTCCTCAATGAAGACATACAAATGGCTATCAGACACATGAAAAAATGTTCATCATCACTAGCCATCAGGGAGATTCAAATTAAAACCACATCGAGATACCACCTTACACAAGTTAGAATGGCCAAAATTAGCAAAACAGAAAACAACATGTGTTGGAGAGGCTGTGGAGAAAGGGGAACCCTCTTACATTGTTGGTGGGAATGCAAGTTGGTGCAGCCAATTTGGAGAACAGTGTGGAGAATTTCCTTAAAGAAATTAAAAATAGAGGGGTGCCTGGGTGGCTCAGTGGGTTAAAGCCTCTGCCTTCGGCTCAGGTCATGATCTCAGGGTCCTGGGATCGAGCCC
>ML094931.1:0-13178 GCA_003697995.1 Taxidea taxus jeffersonii | reverse complement strand
TAGAAATTAAAAATAGAGCTTCCCTATGACCCTGCAATTGCACTATTGGGTATTTACCCCAAAGATACAGATGTAGTGAAAAGAAGGGCCATCTGTACCCCAATGTTCATAGCAGCAATGGCCACGGTCGCCAAACTGTGGAAAGAACCAAGATGCCCTTCAACAGACGAATGGATAAGGAAGATGTGGTCCATATACACTATGGAGTATTATGTCTCCATCAGGAAGGATGAATACCCAACTTTTGTATCAACATGGACGGGACTGGAAGAGATTATGCTGAGTGAAATAAGTCAAGCAGAGAGAGTCAATTACCATATAGTTTCACTTATTTGTGGAGCATAAGAAATAACAGAGGACATGGGGAGATGGAGAGGAGAAGGGAGTTGAGGGAAATTGGAGGGGGAGATGAACCATGAGAGACTATGGACTCTGAAAAACAATCTGAGGGTTTTGAAGGGGCGGAGGGTGGGAGGTTGGAGGAGCCTGGTGAAGGGTATTATGGAGGGCACATATTGCATGGAGCACTGGGTGTGGTGCATAAACAATGAATTCTGTTACACTGAAAAGAAATTAAAAAAAAACTCTTTTGTAAAATCCCATTTTGATACATTAAAAACTGGCTTTTTCATGATTTCTTGAAAAAGAGATCGCTGCTGATGAATACAAATTGCCCTTTTACTATGAAGACCAACTACAGGTGTTTCCTTTGGTAGTAATACAAAGAAGTTGAAAAATATCACTATAACCTTATATCATTTTTGTAATATTTTATATCTATTTCTTAAAATATGTAATAAACATATGGAGGCTGAGGTTCTTGGTTTTGTTGGGCGACATTAACTATAGCCTATAGCCCAAGCATTACCTTTGATTTTTACTTACTCTTTAACCCTTAAGTTTGACACTTATTGTGAAAAACAGCATTCACTTCAGTGAGCCATGTTTTCATACTTCATTTTAATTCTCACCTTTAACTTGCAATTTTATTTTGAATCCAATTATCTTGAGGTCATGTAATATATTATCCAATATATTTTACTAAAGTGACCCAAAATTCAACATATAGTTCTGTTATAGGTCATGAAGGCAAAATAAGAAAAAATGCTGACTGAATAAGACCTACAAAACTCCATGATACTAAAGATTAAGTAAAGTTTAATGGACGAAATTGTCCATCTTCCTCTAATTTAGTTGAGATCAACCAAGTAAAAGTTGTATTTGACTTCTATATAACTCCAATTAGCCTCATAATCACATTTTGGAGTTAGAGTGAATACATGAGCACGATAGGTCATCATATTAAAAACTTCTATTCTGTATAATTCATTTTAAAATTTTAAAGATGTACTTATTCTGCAGGAAAAAGTCCATTTTCTACTTGTATTTTTAAGATCATATTTGCTGAGACTTAGATTTGTTAGAGGATAAGAAAAAAAAGCTGAAAGCCCATATTTCAGTTTTTCTACATGTTTGTATAGGAGCCACAAATATATATTGTTTCCTTTATGTGGGCATTTCCTAGACCCACTCCAGGATCTCTGGGCTCTCTCATTTAAGACCTTACTTATGGCGGGTGGATCCTTACTCTTACTTTCTTAAGCTGTGGCAAACTCTAGGAAATATTAGAGAAATGGATTGCACATGATAGAAACTCTCTTTCCTGCGTTTAGCTTGTACCAAATCACTCTACCAATTCTGCTGAGATTTCACAGATTAATAGAAGCCAGGGTTGTTTCCCTGATATACAGAGGTGGGGAAACAAACCACTGTACAAATGGAAAAATACATCTTTTTCCTAAACAAAGAGAATTTATTTGTCAAGAGAAACACTAGTCAGTACCAAGACATTTGATCTGAATTTGCAGTAACCCCTATTGTCATCCAGATAGTGATTCAAATTTATGATAATAAACACTTACATTTGTCTAGATAGGGTTTACAGTTTATAAAGCGGTTTCACATTCCTTATTTCCTCTGGTGTTCAGTGGTAAAACCTGTGAGCATTAGGTGTACAGAAGAAAGCTAACCTACCCAGGCAATTAGGCAAGAAAATTAAATAATGGGTATAAAAGTGGAAAAAAGGAAACAAAACTATATTTGCAGATGGCATTATCTTGTATATAGAAAACCCTAAGAATCCACTAAAATACTGTTAGAATTAATAAACAAGTCCAGAAACATTACAACATAACAAGATCAATATACAAAGTATAACTGTATTCTCTATACATGCAATAAATAATCCAAAAAACAAAGTAAAGAATTTCTGTTTATAATAGCATCAAAAATTTGAGATAGTTACAGATAAAGTTAATAAAAGAAGTGAAAAACTAACTCTCTAAAAACTACAAAATATTACTAAAAGAAATTTAAAAAGAAAGAAATTCTATTTTCATTGATTGGAATACTTTATATTGTTAAGATTTCAATACTCTCCAATTCATAGATTTAATACAATTCCTCATAAAATGCTTGCTAGCATTTTTTTGCAGAAATAAATAAGTTTATCCTAAAATTCATAGAGAATGTCAAGGTATCTAGAACAGCCAAGCCAATATTGGAAAAGTAGAACAAAGTTGGAGGACTCTAATTTCAAAATTTGCCATGAAACTACAGTTGATAAAAAAGAATGTGATGTTGGCATAAATATAGACATATAGATCAATAGAATAGAATTGAGAGTCCAGAAATAAACACCAGCATTTATGGGCAATTGATATTTGACAAGGGTGCCAAAATATTCATTGAGGAAAGAATAGCTTTTCTTTTTTAAGAATAGTCTTTTTAATATTCACTGCTGAGACAGCTGGTTATTCACATGCAAAAGAATGAAACTGAACCCCCCATACTATACACAAAATTAACTCAAAACCAATCATTGATCTAAACGTAGGAGATAAAATATTTTAAAAAATTATTAGAGGAAAACGTGAGAGTAAATCCTTGTGACATTTTAGATGTGACACTAAAAATGTAAGTGCTAAAGGAAAAATTTGACACATTGTACTTCTTTACAGTTAAAAATTTTGTGGTTCAAAGGATACCACAAAGAAAGTGAAAAGGCCACCTGTGGAATGGAAGAAACATATTTGCAAATCATAATCTCATAATCTGATAAGGGCTTTATCAAACATATAAAAAGAATACTTATAAGTTAATATTAAAAAGAAAACACAATTTTTAAAAAGGACAAAGGATCTGCGTAGAAATAAATTTTTCCAAAAAAGATACAAATGACCACTAAGCACATGAAAAGATGCTCAACATTACCATAACATTACATTTCATTAGTGAAATACAAACTAAAATCACAACATGATATCACTTAACAGCCGCTAAGATGGCTATAATAATAGGAAAGGAAGGAAGGAAAGAAGGGTGAAAATAGCAAATTTTAGCTGGGATGTAGAGAGACTGGAACATTCACATTGCTGGTGAAAATGTAAAGTGGTGCAGTTGCTATGGAAAACAGTTTGGTTGTTCCTCAAAATCTTAGGCACAGAATTACCATATGGCCCAGCAATTTCAGTCCTAGATATATACACAAAAGAACTGAAAACAGGTATTCAAACAAATATCTTTACAGGGATATTCCAAGTAGCCCTATTCATAGCAGCCAAAGGCTAAAAACAACCCAAATATCTATCAACTAATAAATGGACTTTTAAAACTGTAGTCTCTCCTTATAAAAGAATATTATTTAACCATGGAAAAGAATGAAGTTCTGATGCATACTACAACATAGATCAGCCTTGAAAACATGCTAATTTAAAGAAGCTAGCCACAGAGATGCCTGGGTGGCTCAGTGGGTTAAGTGGCTGCCTTTGGCTCAGGTCATGATCCCAGGGTCCTGGGATTGAGTCCCAGGTCAGGCTCCTTGCTCAGCAGAGGGCCTGCTTCTCCCACTGCCTGCCTTTTCCCCTGCTCATGCTCTCTTTCTGACAAATAAATAAATGAAATCTTTTAGTGCTTCTGACAGCACTTCCTATAGCTGATTTCATCAGAGCATAAATGAAATCTTTTAAAAAATAACAAATTATAACAAAATAAAAAAGCTAATCACAAAAGGCCACATATTATATGATCAAATTTGTATGACATGTCCAAACCAGGCAAATCTATAGAGATAGAAACTACATTAGTAGTTGCTAGAGACTGGAGAAGAGAATGGGAGGGAGGGGTGACTGCTTAATGGATAGAGTTTGGGGGGTTAGGAAAGTATTCTAAAATTGATTTTAGTGATGGTTAACAATAGTGAATAATAAATCTATGACTATGGGAGTGGTCTTGGGAAAGCTTGATACAGCAGTGACTATGGTGGAGTTCACTAGAATGACCCTGTTCCACTGAAATATGATTATAATGCTATTTGGGAAAAAGAAAGAGAGAAGGGTGGGGGGATGGCAAAATTCTGGTGCCTGGGCGGTTATGGAGCTAAGTTGCTTTCTTTGATGAGAGGTAAAAGTTACCTAGCTAAAATGGGGGGGAAGTTCGGCCCGGGTAATGGCTTTGGTTTGTGTCTTCCTCTAGGTATGAGGAGAAAGAACCCAAACATTCCCCAGAAATAGGCTTTGGATGGGGAAAAGTCACAAAAAAACTGGTTTGTAACTGTTCTTTTTGCCAGGTGGCAGGGGACATAATCCAAAAAATCCTGAAGTTGGGCTTTGAGTGAACCAAAAATATTAAAGATCTGCATTGCTCTCTTCTCCAAGTAGGATGAAAAAGTTTAGATCAGTTCACAGGGCTGGAGCAATGCTTTAGATAAACCAGAGGAGGGACGCCTGGGTGTCTCAGTTGGTTAAGCGGCTGCCTTCGGCTCAGGTCATGATCCCAGCGTTCTGGGATCGAGTCCCACATCGGGCTCCTTTCTCGGCAGGGAGCCTGCTTCTGCCTCTGCCTGCCTCTCTGTCTGCCTGTGCTCTCTCTCTCTCTCTCTCTCTAACTAATAAATAAATAAAATCTTAAAAAAAATTAGATAATCCAGAGGAGAAAAAAAAAATGAAACCACTCCAGTCTTCCTGATGTCACTGCTATATCAGCCATCCCACCCCATCTTAATCTTTTCACTGCACAATTTACTACTAAGTGTTTGAGTAGACTTGTAGGGAGATAAAAGAGGGAGAGGGATTTTAATGAATGGCTTTGTATTTTATCGCTGTACTATCTGGGTGCATGATAAAAATAAACATCAGATGTTATATGCTTATGATTTCATAAGTGTTAAAGGAAAAGCCATACACATGTATACACAATTTAGTGGGATGCAGCTTCCTTGCTTTTTGCTCCTAATGGGCATGTTGGAATTTAAACTCTTTCAGTTTTGGAAACAAAACAATTTCCTGTAAACAGTGGGTTTCTTCTATGATTTTTGGCCTATTGGAACCTCTAGAAGATGGGAGACAAGATAAAAAGAGGTGATCTTCACATGGAGATACACTTTCAGAGTTTTAAAAAGCACTTTTTTTGGTTTGCTAATGAGCTCTTATAAAATTAGATTTGTGACCCCCTGGAAGATGATAATTTTCCTGCCTGATGTGCATGTTTGGGAGTGGGTCAATTTGGATTCCAAGATGAACAAGATAAAATGGGCTTACGGAAGCCTTACTTTGGCTCTTAGGTTTGGATCACACAGTCTGGCTCTACCACATCTGAAAGCTAGGCTGCTCCCCAAGAAAAGCTACTGGCTTTTGGAGTCCTGAATTCTCAGACCTTAATTTCCTGGATCTGACTCTGAACTGAAACCTTTTACAGTCTTCTATGGCCTATTTTCATCTTAGCAAGATATGTGCTGAACTGAAAGCAAGCATGGGCTCAATGAACAGAACCCAGTCTCTTGGACTTTTACAGATTTAGGGTACTCCTTTCTGAGCCCATAAATGATAACAACATTATGGATGCTGGCTGGACTGGCTGGGTCATTTGCAGATGCCCATGGAAAGGGCTTGTTTTCTGATGGGGCCATCTGAAATCGAGCTGCCTGTAGGCTTCATGTTTCTGACACAGGCTAACTACATTTCTAACTTATAATTCCTGAGAAAGCTACAAGTCATGGGAGAGCACTTGACCAGCACAGTGACCCCTGAATCTACTCCTGACAGACTGGACTTGAATCCCAGCTCAGGGAGACCTCATGTTGACTTGTGTTCTTTGGCCTTCTGGATTAGTTGAAGTGTGCAATAACAGACTGATAGCCTGATGCTGCTCCCTTTGCCTTTTCCCTAATAAACAGAACTTAACAATACAGTTTAATTATTAAGTGTTTTTGTGCCCTGGAATATATTGATTTTTTTTTCTTGGATGCTCACTGGACAAATGGTTAGGCGAAAACAGATTTGAGGCGGTTAGGTAATCTTACTCTGAAAAACAAAATTAAAAACTCAAGATTTTATCAGGACCATCCCCTGAACATGAGGTGTCTTTCTAGTTAAAATGTATAAACATGTTTTTCTATAAACATGATTATGTCTTTCTTGCATACAACCCTTTCCAGTGAAAGGTCTGTAGGAGATAATGGGATAACTTAAAAAATCATAAAGTTAGGAGGCACCTAAATGGCTCAGTCAGTTAAGCATCTGCCTTCTGCTCAGGTCACAATCTCAGGGTCCTGGGACTGAGCCCTGCATCAAGCCTGCTTCTCCCTCTGCCCCTTCTCTCCACTCATGCTCTCTCTTTCATGCTCTCTCTCTCTTTCAAATAAATAAATACAATCTTTTAAAAATCATGAAGTTATGAATACGGAATGGAACACACTGAATTTATAACAGAAGAAAAACAAAAACCCAGCACTTGGGAAGGCACAGGGGAGGGAGAAGGACACTAATAGTATTTATTTTTCAAAACTCCTCCTAAAAATCCTTCCCTCTTCCCAAAGAAAACCATTCCATGCTGCCTTCCCAAAGTGCTGCAAGTGCTTTGAATTCAAACTGGTGGCAGAGCTTACTATCACACGAAACAGTGTGGACAGTGCTGACTATGAGACCGACTGCAAGGGCTCCTGCACTTTCCACACAGAACACCTCCACTTGTAGGCCATGCTCACGAGGCAGATAAACTGTTTTCACAGACAAGCAAAACTGTAGAAAGACGGTCTTTCAGCCAGTCCCTCTAAAACCAATGACTGAACTAATTTTTTTGGACTGAATGAAGAACTCTCGCATGGAAGACTCCACATGGTGTCACAGTGGGGCCCTGTTTACCTGTTTTTGCCTGACTAATGTATGTCCTGCTTGGGCTACCCAACCAATGTAATATCCTTGTTTCAGGGAGGATCATATATATATTCTCTGGGGTTTTATTCATGTGTGCACCCTGGTTATCATGATACTGTCTTGGCCCTGGAAGACTTTCAAGTCAGCTTCAAATTACCTGCCACATTTGTGCTATAACTGAATGGATAACTCAGACCAAGTTAAAAAAATGATATGGAAACAAGGAGAGAGCCACCAGCTTTCTAAGATAGACCTTTATGATTTGTTTTAACTTCCTTAACCTAGGGCAATGGAGGATATCACTGAGGCAAAGCCATTGTATCTCTGTGACCAACCCCAATTAAAACCTTGGCCTCTGAGTCTGTAATGAGTTTCCCTGGTAGACAACACATGGATTATCTCAACTCTATTGCTAGAGGAATTAAGTCCATCTATGTAATATCATGGGGAAAAGATTCTTGGGAACTTGTGCCTGATTTCCTTTGGATTTCATCCCATGCATCTTTTTCTTTTGCTAGATTTCCTCTGTGTCCTCTCACTGCAGTAAATTGAAAGTGTAGCTACAATGACTTGAGAACTGTGAGTTTTTCTAGACAATCACTGGACCTGGTGGTAGTCCTGGAGACCACCCAAACAAAAGGCAAATAAAATAATTCTCCCCAATTTCATGGATGACAAAATAGAGGCTCAGCTCTACTTCTGTGGTCAACAGACTCAAGGTTTGGAGTTGGTACAGGAGCTTCACATCTGACTCTATAAACTATCCTGTGTACTTCTCACTATACCCTAAATGCTTTATTAATTCTAAGATGTCAAGAGTTCCATATCAAATTATGTGTGTATCTTTCATTGCCCTATTACTACTATTTTTTTAAAGATTTTATTTATTTATTTGACAGAAAGAGACACAGTGAGAGAAGGAACACAAGCAGGGCGGATGGGAAAGGGAGAAGCAGGCTTCCCGCCAAGCAGGGAGCCTGATGCGGGACTCGATTCCAGGACCCTAGGATCATGACCTGATCTGAAGGCAGACACTTAATGACTGAGCCACCCAGGTGCCCCTATTGCTACTATTTAAATACTAAATTTTCCTTTTCCTGAATCTTTCTCTTTCAGGAGATAAGACTACCAATAGGACCTTCAGAGGTAGGTTTATTATTAGTAGGTAGGAAGGAAACTAACATTCCCTGAGTACTGTATACCAACAGTTATATTGTTACTCACAATAAAATCTTCATGGTAGATATTGTGATTTCTATTTTGTAGTTTGAGAAACTGAGAATAAGAAAAGATAAGTAAACTGCCTAGGTCGTATCCCTGATAAGTACTGGAGCTGAAACCTACATCTAAGTCTGTGTGATCCTCATGCTTATGCTCCTAACAACTATACTGAGTCACTACTTTTCAAGCAACAGCAATGATTTTGAAACACCTTAATGTAAACAACAATGGAACACTAATTTTGGCCTAACAAATTTGCAGTGTTATCATTCTTGGCCAGAACGCAAAGAAAGACTCAGACTTATCAATTGCTGGAAGAAAAGTCCATTGCTACACTGGAGAACAATTTGTCAATATGATGATTGTGCTTTTAATCAAGTATAATACAAATATTAGTCTGCTTGATGTTATCTCATAGTTTCCTTAAGCTACCTTCAGTCTATCATAAAATTATATTCTTTCTGCTATTTTGATTGAATGATTTCTTCTTTTTTTTAGGATTTTATTTATTTATTTGACAGAGAGAGATCATAAGTAGGCAGAGAGGCAAGCAGAGAGAGAGAAAGGAAGAAGCAGGCTCCCTGCCGAGCAGAGAGCCCGATGTGGGACCCTATCCCACGACCCTGAGATCATGACCTGAGCCGAAGGCAGAGGCTTAACCCACTGAGCCACCCAGGCGCCCTGGATGAGTTCTTCTGCTCTGTTTGAGCTCACTTAGTCTTTCTTCTGCTTCATTTAGTCTGCCATTAAACTCTTCTACTGTTGTTTTTTTTTTCTTTTCTTTTAGTTTAGTTGCAGCATGCTTCATCTCTCCTTCTATTTAGTAGGTTCTTACATTTTCTATCTCACTTTTGAAATTCTTACTATGTTCACCCATTCTTCTTCTGTCCTTGGCAAGCATCTTTATGACCATTATTTTGACATTTTTATGTGGTAAATCACTTATGTTTGTTTTATTAAGTTCTTTTTCTGAGGTTTTATCTTGTTCTTTAGTTTGGAACTCATTCTTCTGTTTCTTCATTTTCCTTGATTCTCTGTATTGGTTGTTCTGCATTAGATAAAGTAGCCAGAAGTGGCCTTGCATAGGAGATGAACCTTATTGTTCAACTCTGTCATAACTAGGCCAAAGCCCTAGGACAGAAGGGCTTTCACAGAAGACTGAGGTTGTGTTTCAGTCCACATAAGTGTTGTGCCCTGGGGATGCTAGTCTGCTAAGAACTGTCTCTTCCATTTTTATAAACCTATAGGAACAGGAATGCAAGCCCCTCTGACCTCTAGAATCAGGTGATCAAAGCACATAACCTGGATCACCAAATGTAAACAGCCACAAAAACTGGATCACCAGATATAAAAATTTCATTGCCAGATGTATGTTGAAGCTCCCCTCTGTGAGATACTGGTACTTTGGAATGAAGCAGAGGGAAATTACAAAACGTCAGCCACTGGCTGGAGCAAAGTAGAGGGGGTGTGCACCTAACCAAAAAAAAGGGGGGAAAAAAAGAAAGAAAGGAAAAGAAAGGAAAGGAAAAAGAAAAGAAAAAAAGAAAAATGGAGGAAGAAAAAAAGATGGCATCTTTCAGCTTTAGCAAGGCATAAGAAAAGTGTGGAAGATGGTGTCTGCTGGAGCATAAGATGTTGGAGCACAAAGATGGCCCCTGCTGGGAAAGAAAAAAAAAGAAAAGAAAAAATGGTATCTGCCAGCTTTTGAAGAAAGAGAGAGAGCAGGAAGATGGCACCCACCAGCCTTTGTCCCCAGATAGTCTCCCAGCAGGCCTCTGCCCCTCAGTCCAAAGCTTTAAAATTAACAAGTGAGTCTCTTTCACATAACTCTAGGGAATTTTCCAGGTGTTTCTGTTCTGCACCTTGGGGTGAATCTATACAAGAGTCCTTTAAGAGCCACAGTTTACTCCAGCCCTGTAGGTATTATTGGCCTTCAAAACCCTATTGGTCTTCAAATCCAGATCTTTTGAGGGCTCTTCTCTGAGATGCTGGTCTTCAAAGTTGGGTGCCTAATGTAGGGTATAGATCCTTTGCTCTTCAAGGAAAAGCTAAGGGTATTGAAGTCTCTTCTGATTCTGGGTCATCATGCCAGGGAGAGGTTTATGATGACATTATGTCTCAGCCTTTCCTACCCACTTTGATGTGGACTTTTTTTTTCTCCTTCTGCTCAGTGGTTATGAGTTGTTCAGCTTATTTATCTCTTTAGAGGAGATTGCTCTCTGTAGATTCAGTGTGTTGATGGGAGGACATGAGTTCAGACTCCTCCCACATCACCTATTCCTCCTCTTTTTTCTTAAAGATGCATAAATCTATTTTTCCTAAGTTTTTATTTAAATTCTAGTTAGTTAACATAAAGTGTAATATTACTTTCGGGTGTAAAATTTAGTGATTCATCACTTACAGACAACATCCAGTGCTCATTACAAGTGCCCTCCTTAATCCCCATCACCCATTTAATTCATCCCTGCCACCCACCTCCCCTCTAGTAAACTTTAGCTTGTTCTCTGTGGTTAAGAATCTGTTTCCTGGGTTGCCTCTCTTTCTTCCCAACCCCCCATGCTCCACTTTCACCTGTTTTGTTTCTTAAACTCTACAAATCAGTGAAATCACCTGGTATTTTTCTTTGTCTGACTGACTTATTTCACTTATCATAAATCCTCTCTGGTTCTATCCATGTCATTGAAAATGAAGATTCATACATTTATTTAAACTTTGAAGAAATTTAACAATTTATTGATGTCAGGCAAATAAATTCTTAATACATTAACTCTAGAAACTTGAAAGTCCTAGGAATTAAATTTTAAAGAATTTAGAAAGAATTTCTTGTAAGAGATTTTAATATTACATTCTTCATTAAACTGAGACTTGATGTTATTTCACCCTGGCCCATTGCCTTGATAAATTAGCAGTAACACATGAAATCATGGATAGATGAAAGATTGATATTCATATTTATGCAAATATAACAAATAGCACATATTTCTTATTTAATGGACCAACAATTTTTTTCTGCAATTATTTGGTGCATTATGATAGGCCTTTGGACTCCCCATTTCCCTCACTTGAAGGGTACCCATTCCTGCCTTTGTCCTAGCATCTCTGAGAACGTATCAAGACTTCTGGTTGAATTATCACTGTAGACTCCTTGTATGGATGCAGATAAAAATGTCTCAGAAATTCATTTATACTGTTTCTTCCTTGACATCTCAAATTTTGACTTGGCTGGTCAAAGGAAGGTAGAAATGGGTTAAAAATCTTAGAACTCCACGACCAAGTGGGATTTATTCCAGGGCAGCAGGGTTGGTTCAACATCCGCAAATCAATCAATGTGATACAGTACATTAACAAAAGAAAGAACAAGAACCATATGATACTCTCAATAGATGCTGAAAAAGCATTTGATAAAGTGCAACATCCCTTCCTAATCAAAACTCTTCAAAGTGCAGGGATAGAAGGCACATACCTCAATATTATCAAAGCCATCTATGAAAAACCCACGGCAAGTATCATTCTCAATGGAGAAAAACTGAGAGCTTTTCCATTAAGGTCAGGAACACGGCAGGGATGTCCACTAACACCACTGCTATTCAACATAGTACTAGAAGTCCTAGCCTCAGCAATCAGACAACAAAAAGAAATTAAAGGCATCCAAATCGGCAAAGAAGAAGTCAAACTATCACTCTTTGCAGATGATATGATACTATATGTGGAAAACCCAAAAGGCTCCACTCCAAAACTGCTAGAGCTTGTACAGGAATTGAGTAAAGTGTCAGGATATAAAATCAATGCACAGAAATCAGTTGCATTTCTTTACACCAACAACAAGACAGAAGAAAGAGAAATTAAGGAGTCAATCCCATTTACAATTACACCCAAAACCATAAGATACCTAGGAATAAACCTAACCAAAGTGGCAAAGAATCTATACTCAGAGAACTATAAAGTACTCATGAAAGAAATTGAGGAAGACACAAAGAAATGGAAAAATGTTCCATGCTCATGGATTGGAAGAATAAATATTGTGAAAATGTCTATGCTACCTAAAGCTATCTACACATTTAATGCAATACCTATCAAAATTCCATCCAATTTTTTCAAAGAAATGGAACAAATAATCCTAAAATTTATATGGAACCAGAAAAGACCTCGAATAGCCAAAGGAATATTGAAAAAGAAAACCAAAGTTGGTGGCATCACAATTCCCGACTTCAAGCTCTACTACAAAGCTGTCATCATTAAGACAGTATGGTACTGGCACAAAAACAGACACATAGATCAATGGAACAGAATAGAGAGCCCAGAAATAGACCCTCAACTCTATGGTCAACTAATCTTCGACAAAGCAGGAAAGAACATCCAATGGAAAAAAGACAGCCTCTTCAACAAATGGTGTTGGGAAAATTGGACAGCCACATGCAGAAAAATGAAATTGGACCATTTCCTTACACCACACACGAAAATAGACTCAAAATGGATGAAGGACCTCAACGTGAGAAAGGAATCCATCAAAATCCTTGAGGAGAACACAGGCAGCAACCTCTTCGACCTCAGCCGCAGCAACTTCTTCCTAGGAACAACGCCAAAGGCAAGGGAAGCAAGGGAAAAAATGAACTATTGGGACTTCATCAAGATCAAAAGCTTTTGCACAGCAAAGGAAACAGTCAACAAAACCAAAAGACAACTGACAGAGTGGGAAAAGATATTTGCAAATGACATATCAGATAAAGGGCTAGTATCCAAAATCTA
>ML094930.1:18725-67249 GCA_003697995.1 Taxidea taxus jeffersonii | reverse complement strand
ACTGAAGATGTAGATGGATATAAAATTAGAAAATAATGCAGTGATTTTCAATATCAGGAAGCTTATTAGAATCACAGTGGGGGCAGACAAAATTCTTATGCTTATGAAAATCAAGCACAAATTAAAAGATTGGAAAGCAGTGACTGAAACTTCAGATCTAGAAAATGGGGATCCTAACTAATTCTACTATTTACTCTGTGATTTTGGGAAACTATGCAACCTTTTTGAGCCTTAGTTTTCTCATTTGCAAATATGGAGATAACATGTGTCTAATTGGGTTGCTGTGAGGAATAAATGAGCTAATGTTTATAAAGTGTCTGTTACAAAGTAGGTGGGTAATAAACATTTATTATTATATTATTATTTTATTATCATTAATCATCATCCACCCCATTAATTTTGCAGGTGGCAAAAAAAAACCCTAAGTCCAGAGAGGTAAGATGCTTTACTCATAATGACATGACTAATTCTTGGAAAAATTGGGATTGAAACTGATAATTTCTAGCTCAATTTTCTTTCAGAACATAAAGCTGACTTTTTGCTGTCCTCAAAATAGTCTGGAACTTGTTGTTTTAAACTAAATCTTTACTATCTGCTTGTTCATTTGTCTTGGCTTTTTTTTCTGATAAAGTATAGGTCACAGAATAATAAAGGATATCAGGGTTTTTTCAGGCTTGAGGATTTCAGGTATATTTCAACTTCCTAAATTATTTTGTTATTATTCTGTTTTGATAACAGGCATCTGAAAGACAGTTTTCAAAGAAAAACATTCTCTATTTTGAATCAGAATGTTACATTCAGGGATGCCTGGGTGGCTCAGTCATTAAGGCTAAAGTCATGGTCCCAGGAGTTTGCCTTTGGCCCAGGTCATGGTTCCAGGGTCTTGGGATTGAGCCCCGCATCATGCTCCCTGCTCAGCTAGAAGACCATTTCTCCCTGTTCCACTCCCCCTATTTGTGTTCCCTCTCTCATTGTCAAATAAATAAATAAATAAACTTTAAAAAAAGAATGCTACATCCATGCACATATATTTAGCTTTGGAAGTATAAATTCAATCCTCTATTTCCTTTTGACAATGGAAAGCTGGCCTGCATTAATAAAGTAAAGCACTTCAGGGGTGCCTGGGTGGCTCAGTGGGATAAAGCCTCTGCCTTCATCTCAGGTCATGATCCCAGGGTCCTGGGATGGAGCCCTGCATTGAGCTCTCTGCTCAGTGGGGAGCCTCCTTCCTCCTCTCTCTCTCTCTGCCTGCCTCTCTGCCTACTTGTGATCTCTGTCTGTCAAATAAATAGGTAAAATCTTTAAAAAACAAAACAAAACAAAAAACTTAAAAAATAAAGTAAAGCACTTCAAAGCTTATATTTCTTTTAATGTGGAACAATTTCAAACTATTAAATGAAAAAAGCAAGATACATAAGAAAGAATATGCTATGCTCCCTTGTATATAACATTTTAAAATATATACATATGTGTATATTTACAAATATATACAATTTCTTTTAAATAAATAGAGCAAAAATCTTTTAACGGTGACTGCCCGTGGCAAGAGGAACTGAGAGACAAGAGGGTTAGGATAGAGAAGGTTTGTTTTGTTTTGTTTTTTGTTTTACTACAGTATATATTTTTATTCTCTTTTTATATACTTTTTGGACCTTTTTATACGTTTTATGCTTTGAAATTTTTAACGTGTATACAAATTATCTTATGTGTACAAAATTATTTTGAAAGAAAAATATATAAAGAAACATATTTTACAAATCGAAACTACCTTAGTAATAATTGATAATAAAGGTCATAGAATCTGTTCATAGAATCATTTTCTCCAGGATCTTTTCAAATATGACTCACTTTATATGCTAACACTAAGATCTCTACAATTTAGAAGTCAGACTGTGTCCTATCAGCCATTTTGGTACAAACTGTAGGGGTGAATGTATTATCTGTTCTTTTATGTTACAAAATATCTTCATACACTGGATTAGAATAAAGTCAGAATGATAGGCTAAGAAAACCTTCACCCAGTGGGGAACTTGTACACTACTGCAGTAGAATTCTTCCTGAAAAAAAAAAAAAACTAATGTGTCTTTAAAAGGCAAGTTAGGAGACACTTTGAAGGACATATCAATGTAGGGCAATAAATAAAACAAAACTCATTTCTCAATCATCTTTCTTTATTAATATATCAGTTGACTCTTAAATAGAATGCTGACAATCTTCCTATCTGGGGTGTCTTGTGGTTTTGCTGAGCCTATCTGGCCTCTGAACCACTCATTAGTATCACTGAAGTCTTAGCAGATTTTCAGTTTCAATTATCACACCTGATTACTAAAATTATTGTTCTAAAGCATGATATTCATACATTACTCATATTTTTGAAGTATACCACAAGGTAGATTTTTAATGTATAAAAATCAAACATTTCTGAATAATCATGTTTTGTCTTCTTTGAGAGAGAAAAAATATACAGAGTACAGTTCATATGAACTACATAATTATTTTGCAACTGGCACCAATTTACCACCCTTCCATGACAAAGACTTCTGTTTTGGGCAAGTCTTATCTCCTGAGCTAGTCCTATTTGAACTAGTCTTACGTAACATTAACCATTGCATCCAGACTCTAGCTTTCCAGCTTGTCCTACTGCATCTCTATCACTGAGGAAACTCAACTAGGTCAAGGCAATTGTAGTTTGCTCCATATGTGTGGTTCCTTTTACTTTGGGTTGTCTCTCATGGCAGTCCCCAAACTCCCAAATCATTTAAGTCACTAATAAAAAAGTGTATGTAAAAAGGTAAATATTCAGGGGCGCCTGGGTGGCTCAGTGGTTAAGCCTCTGCCTTCAGCTCAGGTCATGATCCCAGGGTCCTGGGATCGAGCCCCGCATCGGGCTCTCTGCTCAGCAGGGAGCCTGCTTCCTTCTCTCTCTCTGCCTGCTTCTCTGTCTACTTGTAATCTACTTGAAAGATATGTGTTCAATGCATACCATACCAGGCCTTCTAATATATCCAACTTTCTAAGTAGACCAGAGTCTTAAAGGTTTGGATTTTTATTATTCTGAGAGTTTACACTATTTTATTTTTAATGAGCATCAATTAAGTAATAATGTATTAGTTCCTATGAATCTGATAACAATTGCCCATAAATACTCATAAAAATAAGATATGTTCTTATTCCAAGAAAATTTAAAAGAATTTAAAACACTTTAATGTTTCATTTACATATGAGAAAAGTGATTTTGTGATAAAAATTCATTTGATATTATTTAACTGTATAGGTTAAATTTTGTCCCCCCAACAAAATGCAAATGTTAAAGTCCTAATCCTTAGTACCTCAGAAAGTGAACTTGTTTAGAAACTGGGGCTGCTTCTTTTTTTTTTTTTTCCTTGAAACAAGGCCTTTATAGAAGTAAGACAATAAAATGAGGTAATTAGAATGGGTCCTAATCAAATATGACTGGTATTGTCACAAAAAGAGAAAATTTGGACACAGAGATAGACTTGCACAGAGAGAAGATGATATGAAGACACACAGGAAGGATGCCATGTGAAGATAAAGGATTAAAGTTCTGTATCTACAAACCAAGGAACACCTGAGACCACAAGAAACTAGGAGATAGGCATAAAAGAGCTCCTTCCCTAAAGGCTTCAAAGGGAGCATGGCCCTGACAACACCGTGATTTCATACTTCTGACCTCCAGACCTGTGAGACAATAAATGTGTGTTGTTTTAAGCCAACCAGACTGTGATACTTTGTTACAGTAGTCCTAAGAAACTAATACACTGCCCCATTTCAAGTATGTCCAAAAGACAAGTCCTAGGCTCTGTCTGGGCTGGAAATGTTGTATCCACTGAGAAGATCAATGTGAAACTTCTGCTGGCTATAGTAACAACCCTGCTTTTAGGTCTAGTATCTTTAAGAGCTATGGAATTACCATTGCCCTGCTAAAGTTTTGAATGTTGTACTTGGTCTCTGAGCTGAATTAATGAAATTTTAAAAATGTGATTTGAACTGCAGTTTTCTACACTTTTGCAGAATATAGTATTGTACATATCTGTTCATACAAAGTGTTCACTTGAAAATTCACTTTATATATTTTTTACATATTTTCAAGTTTTTATTTAAATCCTATCTAGTTAACGTGTAGTACAATATTGGTTTCAGGAGTAGAATTTAGTGATTCATCACTTATATATAACACCCACTGCACATCACAGCAACTTCTCTCCTTAATGACCATCACCCACTTAGTCCATCCCCTGCCCACCTCCCCTCCATCAATTTTCAGATTGTTCTCTATAGTTAAGAGTCTCTTATGTTTCTCTGCCTTTTTCCCCTTCCCCTATGTTCATTTGTTTTGCTTCTCAAATTCCACAATTAAGACAAAGTTATGATGTTTTAAATTATAATTTTTGTGAGACCATTTCAAAAGAGACATACAAAGCATTGGGACATTTGTATTAAATTCAGTTTCTACCATTAATTTTGTATGTGACTTGACATATTTTTTACTTTAGTTTCCCCTTTAGTAAAATAGGGACAATAATACTTCACCTGGGAGAGTGAATATGAAAATGTTAAGGATGATATGAAGAGCTGTAGACATAATAAGGTGTTATTATGACTCATAGTGGCCTTGATTGGCACTTGACAATTGAGTGTCATTTTCACTCTATTAAAATGCTGGCAATTCAAAAGTATACATTTAATAAGCTTTAAAACAAATTTTACATACCTGGTCCGTATTTAGCTTCTCTACTTTTCTTATTGTTTTTTCATAAATAACATTGTTTCCTGCGAAGAAATGGCCTCCTCTTAGGAATGGAGAAAGTGGTTCCTATAAAGACAATAATGACTGTGTTTTTGTCCTTTTTTTTTTTTTTGAAAGATACCTTTTCAGAGGAACCTTAACTTAAGCAAACATCTAGTCTCTAATAAACTCTGAGTTAGTAGCATACTAGAAGAATAGAACGACAGCCCAATAAAGTTTTGAAAGATGTAAGGAAATAGTAACAAAGATAGTATGTTTTCTTAAACAGAGTAACCTCGTTCTCTCCTACTACCATTTGCTAGGCCTAACAAAGTGTTGCACAGGAAATTGGAGGGGGCTGAGAAAGATATTTTTTTCCTTTTTTTAAAAATAAAGTCTCAAACAGACAACCCCAATGTCATACAAAAACTTCCAGAGGACAGAAAAGAGTTTTTCCTGTTCTTAAGGCAAAATACAGTGAGTTTCCTCTGAGATAGACAGGCACGAGGTCAACTTCATTTAAATTGAGTTCACTGGTAGGTTTCTTTCTTTGGAAAAGTATTATTGGAGATATGTAAAATAAACAATTCATCACTGAGCTGTGAATTAGGTGAAACTATACTAAAGATTTTTTTCCTGGAACTTAGCTTTGGTGCCCTGGAAGTGTACAATTCTTACTTGTGATTATAACCAAAGCTAAGGCTGTCTTTACAACATGTGTTTTGAATACTGAGAACCGAGTAGAGTCATTAAGTGCCAAGGTATCCCCATATAATCAACTAAGTTGATGTAGGATTATCCAAGTGCTTAAAAGATATCAGCCAATGAAATAAAGGCTGGTGACATATCTAATATCTGAAAGAAATCAGGGAAGGACTAATAAGAATCAGATCAATAGTTTAAATAAAAAAATGCAGGGGAGCCTGGGTGGCTCTGTCCTTAAGTGTCTGCCTTCGACTCAGGTCATGATCCCGGGGTCCTCGGATTGAACCCCGCATCGAGCTCGCTGATGGATGGGAAACCTGCTTCTCCCTCACCCACTCCCCCTACTTGTGTCCCCCTCTCTCGCTGTGTCTCTCTGTGTCAAATAAATAAAATCTTTAAAAATAAAATAAAATAAATGGAATATTACTATATTTCCTATCCTTCTTTTAGTTTTCATATGAGTCTATTTGTATGGGAGGAGTTATGGTTGTTTTGCTACAAAGATTAATTGCATTCACTTATTTTTATAATACAGGGAGACAGTATAGAAGGGGATTGACCAAACCTGCTACTACTTAATGTGTTTAAGACCATTTCAAAATCAAAATATGCTAGCGTTTTTGTCGTCTGGTATTGTAAAAACTCTTCCATGTGATTCTTTTTTTTTTTTTTTTTTGAGGGTTTTTTTTTTTGACAGATGGAGATCACAAGTAGGCAGAGAGGCAGACAGAGAGAGAGGAGGGAAGCAGGTTCCCCACTGAGCAGATAGCCCAATGCAGGGCTCCATCCCAGGACCCTGGGATCACGACCTGAGCCAAAAGCAGAGGCTTTAACCCACTGAGCCATCCAGGCACCCCAGGTATCGTAGAAACTCTTAAAACAACTGGATGAAAACACTGGTTGTTGAGAGTGCAAGACGCTCTCAAATCCAAAGCTATATACTTATATTCAAGTTTGAATAAAGGGTGCTTTAACTAAATGTTACTGGGATATTTTGGTGAAACAAATATGCAATTGATTAAATTTGGCTAGCTGATGAATTTTTAAATCTAAAGGTGGATATTTTTAGAGGGATTCTCCTAGAAGCTCTTTTGTGTTTGTATGTCTTTGTAAAAAATAACAAAAAGACTTTTTGTAGTTATTTGCAATCATATAACACACGTCTGAGCACTAACTATGCACAATATACTTTGCTAAGTTTTTTGATCATTTTACTGAGATATTTAATACTTACAATTATATGTAAGTCTAGCATTACAATAGCTTCCACTGTAACACTATAGTCATTATATTTATTTAATGTCAACATAACTGATATCAACATACTTTAGCTTAGTACATATTATTGGTAATAGTAAAGATTAAAAATATAAAAGGTGACTTGACTGAAATATGCACATTTATGTAAATGTAGACTATATATCTATGATCTGTTTTTTAGAAAATTGCTATACTTTCTTATCAAAAAATACATTTCTTTTCCTCATTTTCCACTTTGCTATTTTGAAATTCTTTTTTTATTATGTTCAGTTAGCCAACATATAGTACATCATACGTTTTTGTTGTAGTGTTCAATGATTCATCAGTTGTATGTAACAACAGTGCTCAGTTTTATAAGGAATGAATCACACTTAGCTTATTACTAGGAACACTGAATATTGATCAGTATTCACTAGACTGTAGCCAGCAGCCTATTTTTATAATGTCCTCAAGCTAAGAATTATATTTAGATTTTTAAAGGACTGTAATTACAAAGAAGGCCAAAACTTTATGGTGACAGAAAAGCCTAAAATATTTACTATATTGCCCTTTACAGGACATTTTTTGACCCCCAGTGTAGATAATATATGAAAATAAACATCTATGATACAAGGTAGAAAGAAGCTAGGCCCTGTAAAAGGTACAGAGAAATAAGTTATGGGATGGAATTCAGAAGAGGAAAAATTGAATTCCATCTGGCAGTGCTCAGGTTAATTTCCTTGGATCAGGTGGCATTTGAGAAAATGTTAAGGTGGGCCTTGCATATGAGGAGATGGAAGAAAATGGTACTCCAAATGAAGTAAACAAAATAAGTCATGAAACCAAGCCTGTAAAGGAGTAAATTACATGTAAGGGACACAAATGAGTCCTTAAATGCTTTTAAGAAGGGACTGAGGTGAATATAAATCTACTCTAGGGAGATTTGTTGGAGAAAGGAAAGAGTACAGGTGAGGAGACTAGTTAAGAGATTATCTTAAATCATGAAGGACAGTACTTTCCAAAGATGACTCTAAGATCTTAAATCTGAGAAATCTAATACATAGCTGATGGTGTCAAAAACAAAAACAAGGAGAGCTGAGACACATTGAATTTTATGTGCTCCTGGTAAAAATCTAGGTCTGATTCATGTTTTTATTCCTTATAACATTTAGTAAATATATACTGCATAGCAATCCTTTAAACATGTATTAAATTATTGCAAAGAATTAGCAAAGAGACTTTTATCAAAATGCACAGGAAGGCATTCAGCTTATAAATGTCCAGCACACACATGAGTGGAGATTTCATGGCTACAGTTCTAGTTCTAAATTTCAGAATCAAATGCTAAGAAGTTCTTGTTAAAATCATGAAATTCCTGAAAAAGCAAGTGAATATCAACAACATAACTATATTAGTCTTAAGGGATATGAGAATCAGAAGAGAAAAATGAAATAAAATCAAGAGAAGAAGAATTTCCATAAAGCAGTGGAGGGGTGAGTGACAGTAAAAATGCTTCAGAGATGTCAATAGATGAAAATTCTAAAATGGATTTGATTCAGACTACTACAGAGCCATTGGATCTGACTACTGAAATTAGTGAAAGAAGGAGTAATGGAAAAAAATTCTAGAGTCATAAAACCCATGTTCAGCTCTGCCTCTATCACTCACCTGCTGTGGAAATATAGGAAAGTCATTTACCTCCTCTGAGGCTTAGTTTTCTTATCACAGAGATAGTAATGCAGAATACTTTATACCAAGAAAAATAATGTATTTTAAACTACCTTTAATCTGTGATTTTAATGTATAAATGATATTGTTTTTAATAATATAATACTTTAAGTCTATACTGCATTTAAAAAAGTTAATGAAAACCTTGTTAGAACTATTCTAAGATGTCAAGATAAAGTATATGCAAAAATAGGCTTATTGAAGGCAAGGACTGTATTCATCTTGAATACACAATAGTGAATGAACAGATGACTGGATGAATAGAGATGATATGAATATTTATCTTAAGGATTTAAGTACCCTCTAACGGGAAAACAGAGCAAAAGAAAAAAAAAATCTCTCTTCACTATAAATGCTGAACCATCATTATTTTTCTTAAAGATTTTATTTATTTATTTGACAGACAGAGATCACAAGTAGGCAGAGAGGCAGGCAGAGAGAGAGGAGGAAGCAGGCTGTCCGCAGAGTGGAGAGACCGATGCGGGGCTTGATCCCACGACCCTGGGATCATGACCTGAGCCGAAGGCAGCGGCTTTAACCCACTGAGCCACCCAGGCACCCCTGAACCATTATTATTTTTAAGAAGAAAAATGGTTGGGGTCCTAACAGTGTTGATTCTCTCCAAAATGTGTGTTGGACTTATTATTTTAAATGACTTACTGAAAAAAAAATCCAAATTTAGGGAGCTATTTTTCCCCAAAATGTTTAAAGAAGTAAAAACAAATTTTAGTATATTCGAATATATCATTCTTAGTAAAACAGTTCACTAAAATAAATTTAATTAGAAGTCTTCAGTTTTTCACAAATGAGCTGTTAGACACCTTTACTATTTTGGCAGCTTATTTTTTTTAAATCTGTACATTTGAATTGGTGCCAGAGCCACCCTAAAAATTAGTAGGTGTCTTCAAAGATGGTTGATTTTATCATTTTAATTGTTACTTTTAGAACCCCTGGCTGTAGTTCTCACATCTAACAAAGTACATAATCCCCAGCATCTACTTTGCTGTTCCCAGGCCATGAAACCTTGCTGGAGAAACTTTAAAAAATATTTGCTGATTTGGCTCAGTACAAATGCAAGTTACCTAAATTTAAGAGCCTCTCTAACCTTCATGGTCATAGTTGTATTTATCAAATTCCCTATAACTGTGGTTGCAATTTTCTTTTCAATTTCCTCAATCTCCTATGCTCACATTCCTTCATTCCCCTTCTTCTTATTGAGAAAACAAAGACCCATTCAATGAGATTCTTTCATCTTCCTCCTTACCTCAAAAACCTCTCTTCAATTTTTGCTCCTTCCATCTCATTACCAAGAAAGACAAACTCCTCCTTTTATCCTGAAGTCACTTCTCTATACCTGGAATCCTATCCCCTCTTGTCTTTTCCAGAATTGTGTCCATTTGTCCCCTTGCCCTGTGGCATCTTTAGTCTTACTTACTTTACCTCTGCCTGTAAATCTCTCAGACCTCCAAGATTCTGTTTTCTCCTTTAGTTACCATCCTATCTGCTTCTTTTGAGCAATATCCTTCTTAGAAGAGTAATCTTCATTTATTTCCTCCACTTTCTTGATCTATTCACCCATTAACTTTGCACATCTGGGCTTTGCTTCCAAAATTATAAGGAAACTCTCAAATATCACCATTACTTAATGGTCGAACTCTCTATTCTCAAACCTCATCCTCATCCTTTCTGGCCTTTTGGTTATTTGAAACAGTTGACCACCCCTTTTCTCTATTTGTTTCAGTTACTCTGTGTTCACATTTCTTTCTGACAACTTCTCTTCCCATGAAAGTGGTTCCTTTCTGTTTCTTTAACAGCATTAAGGAACATGCCTTTCCTTAAATGACTTAAGTTAGGCATTTCTCAAGGTTCTGTAACTCAACCCTCTCCATTACCCATCGGGTTTTTTATTCGTTCTCACAGCTACAATGACAACTTTCAAAGGAATAACTCCCAATAACTCTCTATCTCAAATGTGATATTTTTCCAGGTCATTTTTTATTATTATTAAGTAAGTTTCACACCCAGTGTGGAGCCCAGTGTGGAGCTTGAACTCATGACCCTGAGATTAAGACCTGAGCTCAGATCAAGATCAGATACTCAACCAACCTAGCAACCTAGCTGCCCCCTCCAGGTCCTTTTTTTTTTTAATTATTTATTTTTTTTTTTTTTTGAGAGAGAGAGAGAGAGAGCAAGCAGGAGGAGGGGCGGAGGAAGAGGGAGAGAGAGAATCCTGAAGCAGACTCCCTGCTGGGCATGGAGCTCTACATGGGGCTCAATCCTAGGACCCTGAGATCATGAACTGAGCCAAAATCAAGAGTCAGCCATTTAACCGAGACACCCAGGCGCCCAACTTTTCTTCTTTTTTTTTTTTTAACTCCATATTCAACATAAGTTATCATATCCTTTCAAAATTAACCCCAGAATAAGTTAGAAAAGACAGTAACAGATTTGGAGTCAGAAGACCTGAACAAGTCACATTTATTTAAGATTTTGTTTTCTCATTAGTAAAATGATACTAGCAACAATGTTAACAGTAATAATACCTTAAATATTACAGTAAATCCTTCTCTGATTCTCTGAAACAAATGTGTTGCCTCTAACCCCTGGAACTTCAATAAGACTTCATCCGTAATTTTCTTGTGCCATTTATCATACACCTCACCATATATTTTGCATGGCTATTTGGGGACATATCTTATTTCCCTTGCCAAGAGGAACTGTGAACTCTTTTGTTATGGGAACCACGTCTTGTTTCCTTCCCTTCAACCATATGAAGGCTGTACAGTTTCCTCTCCATAGCAGGAGTTCCACAACTAGAAAATTAATAAAACTTATTAATATCAATTGGATTCTCTCTACTGGCAGAACAAAAAATTTTCTTCATTTCTAGGTCAAGTTATATACCAGAATGCATGAATGCTTTGACTAAAATGACAATAAATGGAGCATAAAGAAGATCACAAGCAACCAAACATTTTAAAAGGCTGAACAGAGGTAGAAGGAAATCATAATGAGAAGTAGATTGAGATCAGTTTAATTACAAGGAGGAGAAGTGAAGATTAGGCAAGCTGGGAGGTGAAAGAGGATAAAGTTGCCATTTAGGGGGCTCAGTTTTTTATAAATATTGTAATTAAGCCAGAATCTTCTCCTGGGGGGATTTAAAAGAACAAACAAAAAGGCATATACTTAGATAAACAAAATGAGGAATGTATTTAAATAGGATATTCAAGCTGCTCTGCAAAATCAGATTATTTATGTTAGTAAGCATAGGGGTTGAAATTTGTTTTATTCCCCAATAATAGAAAGAGTTAAAAGTTTTAAAATAATCATTACCCTCTGTGTGGAGGGGGTTCCCTAAGAAACCATTTGCTTCTTTGTAGTTGAACACAGCTGTAATAATAAGCTTTTACATGGGCAGGCTCAGTGTTACAAATATGTTATATATTCCCATACATACTTCTAATTTCTCTGCCTTTGTATTACACTGTCACAGGGAATGATGGGGGAAAGTTGGTATGTAGATGAGTCTCTGGATCCTAATTCACCTATATCCTCAATGTATCTTTCCCAGATGAGAATTGTTCGATTTCTGTTCCCACATCCCATTTGTAACTAAATGGTTTGAGGCTAGTTAAAAGCTTAAGTTTCAAGAAGATTGGACTTTGTTTTGTTCACTGCTCTAACCCTAATTCTTGGAGCAATTTTTAGTACATAGTAGACATTGATAAATATTCATTGAATAAATAACTTAACTTCTTTGTGCTTCTATTTTCTCAACTTTTTAGGTTTAAATGGGATAAAATATGTAATTTCTTAGCATGGAGCATATATCCAATAAACATTAATTCTTCCTTTCCCCCATTAACTTAAGAATAAGAATTTATCGAAAATCACATAAGAATCACTGGCAAAGTGTGTTGGAATTCAAATTATTTGATATTTTAAAATTATTCTGTGAATATATGCTAGGTAAACACAGCAACTCATATTATGAAAAATAAGCGCTATCCAGAACTAATTCTTTGAAACCCAGGGATATCAAATGTAATATGCATCCAAGTATACATATTCCCCAGATTGTAGGTGAAAGAAAGAAAAAGGATAACAAGGGAGGAGGAAGGGGAAAGGGTAAAGTGGCCACGTCATAGAAAAATGCACATTCTCTTCTCTCAAGCTTTCTTTATATCTCCCTTCCCCAACACACTTTTGAGATTTGTTGTTTAAACATCTGATTCTGCAAAAGAATGCACAAGCAATTGCTTTAGTGTAATCACATTCAGTTTTGATACTTATAAAGTATACATGAAAACTGAAGCAAGTGTTCAAAATAATCATCCCCCCACCACAGAGCTTACATGCTCATATGTTCACACATGCATATGTACATAAATAACTCCCTTTGTAACTGAAGGGACATGAGAAAATGATTTTAAAATGAACAAAGAAAGAAGAGGGGAGGACAGATAGCAAAAAAACAGTGCACCCCACCACCCATGCACTTGGAGTAATATTAAGTGTGTTACCCTAATTTAATCCTTTGCTTTCCACAGCTGAAGCAAATAATTGATTTTATTTTGTGACAGAGGGGAGGATTCTTTCTTGCAATTGTGGAGAAATAAAATAGAGAACAACACAAAGAATCGCTGTATTATTATCTGTGGCACATTGTTTCTATTTGTGAAACTTTGTCTTTATAACCCCAAAGAACATCCTGTTGCAGCTAAAGAAGAGTTGTATAAGGTTTTGCATGTGTGTTGAGGAAAGCTTTTTACTGTAGGAAAAGTTTTCTTAATTTTCTCCTCAAAAGGAGAAAGAGAATAACATAATGGTTTGCAAAATATAAGGTTATATATCTCAGTAGAAAATATAACTATAATTTACAAAAGAGCTTATTGCTAGGCACAAAAGTTCATAGCATAGGCAATAAAGGCATGGAAACACTTTTGAACTTTTGATTTTTCATTTTCTTCCTCCCAGCCCATGTCTCAATGGCAAATCTAAATAAACTAAGGACTCCAACCCTTGATGTAATAGCTGATAACTTTTATGTGAAGTCTGTGAAAGAACTTTGTCTTTTTTTCCTTTGGTTCAAATGATACAAAATCCTTTGTAGTATAAAGGTGTCACTAGAGAAGTAGAAAGATTTTATATCCCAAGAATGTCCATGCTGCTTGGAACTGTTGCATCACTAAATCAGAGTATATGGGTACATAGTTGTCTGTAATTAAAAATGACTTTTTAAAATAGTGATTCAAAGGGACACATGCACCCCAGTGTTTATAACAGCAATGTCCACAATTGCCAAACTATGGAAAAAGCCCAGATGTCCATCAGCAGATGAATGGATAAAGAAGATGTGGTACAGGGACGCCTGGGTGGCTCAGTTGGTTAAGCGGCTGCCTTCGGCTCAGGTCATGATCCCAGCGTCCTGGGATCGGGTCCCGCATCGGGCTCCTTGCTCGGCAGGGAGCCTGATTCTCCCTCTGCCTCTGCCTGCCTCTCTGTCTGCCTGTACTCGCTCTCTCTCTCTAACTAATATATAAAATCTTAAAAAAAAAAAGAAGATGTGGTACATATATACAATGGAATATTACTCAGCCATCAAAAGAGTGAAATATTGCCTTTTGCCATAATTAGATGAAGCTAGAGTGTACTATGCTAAGTGAATTAAGTCAGTGAGAGAAAGACAAATACTATATGACTTCACTCATAAGTGGAATTTAAGAAACAAAACAGATGAGCATAGGAGAAGGGAAGGAAAAATAAAATAAGATAAAAACAGAGAGGGTGGCAAACCATAAGAGACTCTTAATTAAGAAAAAAACTAAGAGTTGCTGGAGGGGAAGAGGGTAGAGGGAAGGGATAATTGGGTGATGGGCACTAAGGAGAGCACTTAGTGTAATGAGCACTGGGTATTATATGCAACAGATAAATCACTAAAAAATTAAAAATTAAAAAAATAAAATCTTTAAAAATATTTTAAAAATGATTTTTAATACTAATTATTAGAAATTTACTTTATAACTAGAAGAAACTCCTAATGATCTTATTTTAGGGATCTGGTAACTGAGTCACCCTTCTCGTTTAAGCTATCAACTACTAAGGAATTATAGGTTGGGACAAGAGTTTGTGTGATATAGCTTACCTGTTCAGGATTTTGTACTATGTATCTCCTAATAGTAGTCTGTGGATATGCAGTGACTTTCACTGTTGGAGAATGGAGTTCCTGTAAAGAAAGATAAAAGCTGCATATAATTATAGTTGCTTAATGACCTTGAAGCCATTAATAATAATAGGGAGCAATTTCCAGAGCGAAATTTTAAAAGTCATTTGCATAAATGATGACATGAATTTATGGTTCTAGTTAACTTCAGTCTTAGAAACATATATGAAAGCATGTGCTTATGTGTTCAGCACTGTGCTAGGTATTTCTATTAAACACTCATTTCATGATAATTCATCACACATTCCAAGCTATAGATGATGAGAGTTTCAAAATCTTCATTGCATTGTAATGCCCCCACAATATTAGAAGAGAATATAGCTTAACATTTATTAACTTATAATTTTTAAAAATCAAAGAGACACAGAGAGAAAAATTGTGTGTGTGCATGTGTGTGTGTGCGTGTGTGTGTGTGTACTTAAACATTTAAATCTTCAGTGTGGTGATGGGAGAGGGCCATAAATAACATTAAAAGTGAGACAAAACGCTAGAATAAAGTAATTTCTAAGCTTTTGGTGGAAAAAGAGTCAATATCATTAATAGAGTTTTTATACCTCAATAAGAAAAAAATTCATACTAATAGAAAAATGAGCAAGTAGCATGAACATTTATAAAAGAAAAACAAATGCTTAATAAACAGCAGAAACTATTCAACCAAACTAAGAATCAAATAAACATAAAAAAGGTACCATATTTTAACTGGAAATAAATTTCAAATAATAATACTGATGAAGGTACACTAAGAAGAGCACTTTCCTATGGAGAGGGGAAAGATTAATCATCTACAGGCTGAAATATGTAACTACTAAAATAATGATTTTGAGTAATACAAATTTACATGAAAAAGCTCATAGTATTATATAAGGTTATGTGAGAAATGAAGATATGGAACTGCATATATGGTATGATCTCAATTCTTTATTTGAATGGAAGAAAATGTAAAATGCTAATAATACTATCTGTGGGTAAGGGAAGGGATCATGAGTGATTTTGATTTCTTCTTGTCTACATTTTTTATGGTTCCAAAATTCTCCACAATAAACATATTTGTATTATCATAAATAAAACATGCTAAACCAATTTTAAAGCCTTCATTATGAAAAATAACAGCTAATGCAATTTGCTGCCTGGATTTGAATATAGTGAATATCTCTGTGATTTAAGTGGACTTACTTTTCCAAGGTAATCTTGTCTTGGTGATATTGTAGAGCTCTATTTCTATCGCTGTTGTAGCCTTTATCACACTTAAGTTTTGCTGTGTATGGGATCCATGCTAGTCCGTGAGCTCTATGAGAATAGTAATTGGATCTAATACATCTTTGTACAATATTTGATACATAGTCAGCACTCAGCAATTTTTTGCTAAATATATGCATGACCCTAGGGTTATCTGGGTGGCTAAGTAGCTTAAATGACTGACCTGATTTCCCAGGGTCCTGGGATCCATCCCCACACAGGGCTCCATGCTCAGCAGGGAGTCTACTTTTCTATCCCCCCTCCCTGCTCCCTACCTACTCCTGCTCTCCATCTCTCCAAATAAATAAATAAATAAATAAATAAATAAATAAATAAATGCATGAATCTAGCTGACTCAGCTCTAGGCTAGGCCAAATTGAGAAATGGTAGACAAACTTTTGATAATGCTATTTGTTTTGCATAATATCAGCTTTTCCTTGCTGTACTAAAGTCTAGAGACCAGTTTTTGTCCCTTTGTTCCCTTACTATTCAAGCTCATACCTTGGTACCTCATCTGGGAAGGCCTGCTTTCTTAGAACACCATCTTTCTCCCTCCTAGCCACATCCTTTATATTCCTATGTAGTAACAAATTTGGGATTTTTAAATTTTATTTTCTTGGGATTCACTTTTAATGAATGGTGACTAGCTCATTAAACACATATTTGTTAACATGGTATTCAATTATTATTATAGGTACCTTTTGGAGATATAGTGCCTAAACTCCAGGGTAATCTTAAACGTGGGATTAAGTTGTAAAAACTAGAAGAACTAGATCCTTGCATATTTTTCAAATCATGTACCTTTCAGAAGGTCTAGTTATGACACTATAAGCTTTTCTCTCTGAATGCAAACTGACGGTACTATCACTCACAAAGTCAGGTCCTTGACCAATCCAAGATCTAAGTACTTTATTTGTGGGGCACCTGGGTGGTTCAGTGGGTTAAACCTCTGCCTTAGGCTCAGGTCATGATCTCAGTCAGGGTCCTGGGATTGAGCCCTGCATCGGGGCTCTCTGCTCAGTGGGGAGCCTACTTCCCTCCTCTCTGCCTGCCTCTCTGCCTACTTGTGATCTCTCTCTGTCAAATAAATAAATAAAATCTTTAAGTACTTTACTTGTGCTAAACTCAAGGGACCTAAAATTGCTGGATATCCTTGACTAAAAATAAACTACACTCAAACTAAAAGCAATCAGATTGAATAGACATTGAAACTGAAAAATCTCAATTCATAGCATTTGTTTCAGCATCTGTTTCACATTCCTTTAATGAGTTGAGCTGATTATCATATATGAGAATCCCCTTTCTAGTTTTGTGTTCCTGACATTTTGTAAATGTGTAAAGTCTTAGGAAAGCTTAAAGATTATTTAAATACATGAGCAAGGCTTACATAAAAAGAAAAAGTATCTAATCTAATCCATAACTTCTTTTACCTGTTCAGTATTTGGGGTTATATGTACACTGCTTGGAGGACAAGTAGATGTTTTCAGAGTTGGAGAATGGAGCTCCTGTGGAAAAAAAAAGGGAGGTTCAGAAACTGTTACTAAGCCATGTCATTTGAATTCCTTACCTTCTTTAGGTATAATTCCCTTTAAACTTATAATAACCCAGTTTGTCAGAATAACTTTGTTTAGTATTTTCTTAGATAATATCCAAAGAGCACAGTACTTTGTCAGCTTTGCTCGTAAACTAATGATAAAATAATTTCTTAAATACTTTCATAATAACACATTCTTCTTGTATTTCTAGGTTACATTCTTCTTTTCTTTTTGAGATCTCTGTTAATATATATCCCAATGTTATTAGAGGTCTGTAATTTAACAAGATGCAAAATTTATCAACACAAAAACATAAAATACAAAAATTTTCTAACCATGATAGAAAACTACCTTTGAAAACTCAACTAAGTCTATTGCCCTGAAAGTGCAAATCAAAACTACAATGAGATATTACCTCATAACTGTCAGAATGGCTAAAATAAAAAACATGAGAAGCAACATGTGTTGGTGAAGATGTGGAGAAAGGGGAACCCTCTTATACTGTTGGTGGGAATGCAAACTGGTGCAGCTACTCTGGAAAATGGTATGGAGGTTCCTCAAAAAGTTAAAAATAGAACAGCCCAGTGATCCAGAATCAATCACACTACTGGATATTTATCCAAAAAATTACAATACTAAGTCAAAGGGATACATGCACCCTTGTGTTTATAGCAGCATTATATACAATCAACAAGAAATGGAAGCAGCCCAGGGTCTACTGATTGACCAATGAATAAAGAAGATGTGGTATATATATATACAATGGAATATTATTCAACCATAAGAAGAATGAAATCTTGTTATTTGCAACAACAT
Organism: Taxidea taxus jeffersonii; assembly: GCA_003697995.1. NCBI lineage: Eukaryota > Metazoa > Chordata > Mammalia > Carnivora > Mustelidae > Taxidea > Taxidea taxus. The sequence goes on along the minus strand of ML094930.1, from coordinate 49,020 downwards.
GCACGGAGCTAAAGAGTATAATGCTAAGTGAAATGTCAGTCAGAGAAAGGTAAATACTGTATGATTTCACTCATATGTGGGATGTAAGAAACAAAACCAATGAGTTGGTGGGGTGTGGGGCAGAGACAAACCAAGAAAGAGACTATTCACTATAGAGAACAACCTAATGGTTACTGGTTATTGTAGGGAAGGTAGAAGGGGGAATGGGTTAAGTAGGTGACGGGGATTAAGAAGTGCATATGTGATGAGCTGTGGGTGATGTATGGAATTGTTGAATCACTATATTGTACACCTGAAACTAATATAACCTTGTGTGTTAACAAGCTGGAATTAAAATAAAAACTTAAAAAAAAAAAGACTACTAGGGGTGCCTGGGTGGCTCAGTGGGTTGAGGCCTCTGCCTTCGGCTCAGGTCATGATCCCAGGTCCCACATGGGGCTCTCTGCTCAGCAGGGAGCCTGCTTTCCCCTCTCTCTCTGCCTGCCTCTCTGCCTGCTTGTGATCTCTGTCAAATAAATAAAATCTTAAAAAAAAAAAAGACTACTGCTCTGAGATTACTTCAGTCTAACTTTTAATTATGGCTTGTCTGATCTGCTTCTAGTGAAATTTCAAAGACTAGGTTTTGATGTTAAAAGAAAATGGTCTATAAAAGTGAGAGTATGATTTTTAATAACGATTAGATAAAAGTCACTTTATTGATTATGCTGACATTCTTTACATTTTCCCAAATCAGCGAAACTGTAGCTTTGCTAGTGTGCAAAGAGTTGATTGTGTTAGTCAATCTCTTCATACATTACTATAATTTATAACCAATTGACAGAACTCCAGGATATATTCCCACAATAAAAATAATTCTTATGGGACGCCTGGGTGGCTCAGTTGGTTAAGCGGCTGCCTTAGGCTCAGGTCATGATCCCAGCGTCCTGGGATCGAGTCCCTTGCTCGGCAGGGAGCCTGCTTCTCCCTCTGCCTCTGCCTGCCACTCTGTCTGCCTGTGCTCGTTCTCTCTCTCTCCCTCTCTCTCTGACAAATAAATAAATAAAATCTTTAAAAAAATAATAATTCTTATTTTTTTTAGAACAAGGAGACTATTGAAAATCAGAATCACAGACTTGCAAGGGAAACACCAGCAGATTCATATGGAAGTATAGCTATAATGTAGGTGTAATATGCTGTTCTTAAAACAAATTGCCAAATATTTTGCATGCTGTGGTTTCTTTTTTGTTTTTCTTTTGGTTCACCTTATAACATTTTCATCCTCCCTTTCCCTGTTACATCAGCAGTAATACTGCAAGCTTAATACTTCAAGTCAGCCTTTGAATATGTTCTCAGATTTCCTGCTATAGCTGAGAATTTCTCAGACAAATGCAGAGAATTAAAGATTGTAGACCAAACAGGTATATGGTCTTCAGCTCAGGATAATGGTTATAAATATAACCAAATACAGGTGGATTTGGCCCACAGGGCCAAGAGGAGCAGGTAAAAAGGAGAAAGAGAGGGAGGAAAGAGAGGTAAGAAAATAAAAGGTGTTTTTTATTTATGCAATAGTACATGAATACATGTGAACATAAAAATGTATAGAGATAAAATCAAAGATCTTCCCTTAATCATTCTCCCTTTATCCAAATCCCCTACCCAGAAATAACCATTATTATCTGGTATACCGTCACCTAAATATGTATCTATAAATAATAATATTTATTGTTTTTATTATTCCACAGTGCAAGTAAATATTTTGTATTATAAATTAGATATGTCTATATAATTATAATTAAATTATAGTTTACATAATTGTTTTGAGCCTTCATTATTAGAATTGGTCTAGGCAAATGTAGCTTTTCCCATTAAATGCTCATTTTTGCTGCATGTATAGGATGTCACACTATATTTTTGGTTTTTCAAGCTGTTAAACATAATTCTACTGTTAGATTTGACTAGTTCTTATAATAGGAGGCTAGATATATGATTTTTTATTATTTATTATCAAAAGTAACTTTTGAGTGCCTGAAAACAAGAAATCCTCCCAAAAGTGTATGAAAGAATAACCCTGATTAAATAACTTAAACTTCTAAAAATCCAATAGATGTTTTTTTTGGTAGATTACATGATATATTTTCAGAGTGTATTCACAGGACTTAAAACTCAATAAAACATTGAATTTTTCTTTAATATTCATATTCAATTTTCTAGGAAGGCCCTACTTTTTCTGATTAAATATTAAGCATAGTATTGAGTTTTTATTCCTGTGGCTCGTATTTGCTAAATACATAACTATTGTCTTACTGGCAACTTTATTTAGGTAGAGTTCTCATAAAAAATAATTTTGTTCATAATTAGGTGGGGTCAGGCTTAGTATAAAATCCAGGCTGCTTTTCCCATACTCTCTAAGGTGATGGTTTTCAACTTTGTAAAATTGTATCGGCCTTCTTCCTCCTTTCCTTTTCTTCCTCCTCCTTTTATAAAACACATATGGCATTACCAATTTTAAATATCAGAGTGGATTAAAATCAGTCTGCCTTTTGGGATAATTTCACTACATCACCTGAGATAATTGTCCATATCTTGGTATACCTTAAATCAGAGCTGGGAAGCTCTAGTTTCCCTAGAGAGAATTCATAAAACTGCATTTTATTTCTGTTTGTTAAAAAGCAATGTTTGTCAGAATTAACAAATCATATAGAATCAAATAGCTCCAATTTCTCAGTTACTTACCTTAGTGAGAGAGCTTTCACGTAGCTCAGTGAAGGGTAGAAAGAAGAGAAAGCAGAAGCTAGAGAGGTGTTATTCTCCTTTAGGTAAAAGAAAAATCTTAAAAATTTAAGACATAATCTGAATTCCAGGATTATTTCAGGGCAAAGCCTTAAAATTAGAACAGAAACTCTTTTTGTTCATATATATATATATATATATATATATATGCACACTTTCTACTCTGATAATAGAATATTAGAAGGGGGAAATCTACCAAATGATTTGCTGTAAGGGTAATCATCAAATGACTTGTTGAAACCAAAAAATATAAACTTTTTTATGCTGAAATACCTTAGTATTGAACTAAGGTTAATCAAGGTTGATAGTTGATATAGTGAAACTATCCAGAGCTGGTTTCTAAACCGGGACATTTGTTAACTAGCTGTTATAACTTGGACAGGTTATTTTGACATATCTGTATCTCATTTTCTTTATTTGTACAACAGAAAAGTAATACACAATGCCTATTTTTATGTGTACATTGTACAATTTATACAGTGGATGTAATAATGTTTTTCTACTTAATTTTTGAAATTCCAGTGGGTAAATAATGTATGTAAAAGAATTTTGAAAAATACAAATACCATCTGTTACTGTGAGGCATTATTTTTACTGGATTGGTTACATGTATAACTAAGTTATTTGTTCAATACTTGTTATGTAATAGTATTAGAAGAGATATAAAGCATAGATAGAATACACTCTCTGCTCTCACCAGGTGTATAATTATTTAAGGAGTAAAAACTCTTAGTGTAAATAACAATGGAGTATTATAAGAGCTATGAAGAGCTTACTCTGAGTGTTTTGAGGGCTAAGAGATGAGTTCAGCCTGGGACAATTTAAAATTTCATCACAAGGTTATACCTAAGGGAAGTCTTGAAAAATTGGTTTAATTTCAGCTCATCTAGATTGGTGAGGATGGGGAGATAAGACATTTTGGGTGTAAGAGCAACAGGAGCAAAGGCATATTTATGGAACTTTAGGACCTATATTTAGAGAACAATAGTTTACATTTTGGCTGAAACAGAATATTAGAAGGGGAGTTCCAGGAAGTAAGGTCCCTAGAAGCCAGATAATGAAGGGATCTGGAAGTCAGACTAAGAAATGTATAGACACTGAGTGTTATTGATGGTTTCTTCAGCAGAAAAGTGATATGAGGTATTTGTAGGGAATATAAGCAACTTTTCTAGATAACATGGTCCTAATTTTAATTATGTTTGTGAATATTTTAAAATAATTTTAACTGAGTACTGAGCAGCAGTAGTAGTTTTTATGAGGGAATCTTTTGGCACACAACTGATATACTAAAACAATTATAGAGTAATTGAGCAAGATTCAATAAATAAAATCACTTTACCTAGACAGATTTTAAGTAGCAGGGGAAGTAAAGGAAATATCTTTATAAGCAGACTACTAATTAGCAGCTTTAAACTAATTTGCTTAAAAGAAGCAACACATCAAGATCCCAGGGAAATATGTGATGACAGATCAGAATCACTAACCCTTTAACATAATTTCCATAATAAGTAATGATAAATTTTGTTCATAGTGGAAAAAAGTATAAATCAAATATAAACAACTCAAGTCCAGATTCTTAATGTGACCCAAGGACTAAAATAGAAAAGTAATTGGCCTATTAAATAGCTTCCTAATATTTACTTTATGTGTTTTTCACTTTTTTAAAGAAGGAATTTGTGCCCTACTTTCCATTTTAAGTTCAAAGAGAAGGCACTGAAGAGTGAAAATCACAAATAATCATAACCATATATCTTTATTAATGCCATCGCTTAAAGCCACATTCAGGCATTTTGCAAACCATAATCACAAAGGGCAAGGGAAGAGAGAATTAAAGAAATAGGGAAGAGAAGAAGGGAGAGGGGAAAAGGGGAAAGGAAGATGGGAGAAATAGCGAGAGAGAGAATTCCCAGTTCCATCCCATTCCCCAAAACATTTATTTTGATTTGTCTTTGATTTTCGATTTTTAAAAATTTTGATTTCTAAAAACTTAACACTCAATTAGTGTACAGTCTATAGTGGAGGGGAAGAAGGACCACATCTGCAATATATTACTCAGTATTATAAGTACATTACAGTTAAATAATAACAAGTGATACTATCTAGGAGAACACATTTGAGATGGAGGTGGGAATGGAGTACTACACTGAGGAGAGGGTAAGAAGATTCAGGACTGGAGAAGATCTCTTTAAGAAGAAAATTTTCCAGATGTATTTTAAGGGATAAGTAGAATTCCAGAGAAGATGTGAGGGAAGTGTGGCTGTTGCCATTGTGGGGAATGAAATGAACAAAGGCAGGGGTGGGAGAGAGGCAAAATGCTGAGTTTCTTCAAGAAACAACATTATAGTGTGTCCAGGACACAAGGTGGGAGGAAGTGGGTAGTGGGAAATAACATAGTAAAAGTAGAATAGGACTATTCTAAGGAGACACTTGATGTCATCAAGGTGAGGAATTTGAACCTACCTTTGGAACTTGATTATTAAAGTTTTTGAAAAGATTCTGTACCACAAAGCAAATGACATTTTATTGCTGAGATTATTAATTCCACAACAGAGTAAAAGTTGATTTTACTTCTTCATAATATTTCTATCAAAGTTCTCCTAAAACATTGATGAATTTTTAACTAACTAAAAATTAATCAACTTATCAATCAACCCAGTGCTAGAGTCTTATATATTTTGATACAAAACAATCAATACAATTTATGAAAAACTATTTTAAAAAAGAATTCTGAACAACAACAAAAAATGTCTGCCTTCTTGATAAATAACAAATTTTTAACACATTGAAATGTTCATTACATTATTATCTAGGCTCTGGCTTGTGTCAGAAGATTTTAAGTCATTCATAATAGAAGCATATACATGATCATGAAGCAAAAATAAGAAACAGGTATCAGATGTTACTGTGTAACATAAATAAGAGTCAAATGTGTAGACCAGAAATATATAGCATAGCATGGAGGTTACAAGCATTGACCTACAACCAGACTGCTGGATTTAAATCCTAGTTCTATCACATACTAGCTATATGGACTTCAGTAAGTCATATAACATCTCTCTGCTTCAGTGATCACATCTGTAAAAATGAGAATGATATTTGGACTTTGCTTACTAAAGTTTAAAATTAATTCAGTAGGTTAAGGGAAAAAGGAAGTTCCAGAGAGTTTATAAAAAACAGATCATGTCCCCAAAAGAAATAAAGATGCATTTTGATTGAGGATGGTCATTTTTTATCTTTTTCCTCTTCTTAACCATTTGCTTTGCCAAAAAGTGAGGTTATGGGAAAATCATATAGACAAACAGAAGAATAGATACATACATAACAATCTTTTATGTAGGTTTATTAATTTCTTTTTTAAAGGTTTATGAATTCAATTCTCTTTCTCCTAAAATAGTCACTTTAAACTTTGAGAGTTTGTAGCTTCATTTTATTTCATTTTTATCTGTCCATTATAGCTGATCATGTAAATTGGCAGCACTTTGATCACATATTTGTACCACCATAAATTTCCTTGAATGTGATGATCTTAGAGGTAATTCTGTCTTCAGATGTGTAGCCCAACTGTATAGATTTGCAGTGTCCAGTAGAACATTCTGCAATGGTGGAAATGTTCTACATTTATGTTGTCCAATATAGTAACCATTAGCTACATATGGCTGTTGAACAGTTAACATGTGCCTGTTTCAATGAGGAAGTGAATATTTAATTTTATTTGATTTTGATTAATTTAAATATAAATGGAAAGCCTCATAATACCCTATTAGAAGTGTAGCTCTAGAGGAAACATTAAGAGGCAGATAGCAATGTGCTATGTTGTGTGCTGTGAAGCGTGTAAACCTGGCAATTCACAGACCTGTACCCCTGGGGCTAATAATACATTAGATGTTTATAAAAAATTTAAAAAACATTTAAAAAAGAGGCAGATACCAAACCAGTTTTAATGCCCAGTGTCGTTGCATTTTAAAAAGAAAAAAAAAAGCAGAAACTAAAAAAACTCCATCTCAAATATTAAGGTTCATGTTCAAAGACTCTAAGAGCATGGGAACTTCCAAATTACTCTCTCTAAGGGAGACTTATGCCAGTAAACATTATAAATACATTCCTGCTATTCCAGTCTTTTGATCATATACCATGAGTTTTAGAAAATTGCTTTAATGGTTTTCTTCATTAGTCTTTCTTAGCAAGTAGAACCCTAATAAGCCTTTCAAGCATACGTCTCTATGTAATCTTTCCAGTATTAAAAGAACTCTTACTTTATAGCCTATTCATTTGTTGTCTATTAGCCTATTTTGTCTGTGCAACTAGGGACTTGTGTTGGCTATATTTTCACAGCAGTGATAAAAATGGAAAGAATTAGTAAGTGTCCAGTCAGTGTGTTCAACACCTTCACATGTTATCTCATTTAATGCTCACTAAAACTCTGAAAGAAGGTATTATTGTTCCCATTTTACAAATGAGGACACTGAGGTCCTCAGAGGTTAAAATGTATTCTAGGTTCTATGACACTAACACTGTGTGTTTTCCATCACGTATTATCGAATTTGATTCTAACAACAATCCTACAAGTTAGGTATTATTATCTCATTTTATCAATTAAGCAACTGATACCTATAACTAGCATGTCCCTGAACCAGGAATTAAATCCAAGACATTTAAAACATAAACCTACACTCTTAGCCACTACACTAGACTGTTTCATAGTTTGGATCTGTTAAAGTCTACCTCATCACTGCTCATTTATTATTTGCAGCTCTCTATGCGCTATTCCCCATAGATTCATTTGTATGGGCATTTTCTCTGCACAGTGTTTTCTGTGACTCATCTTTATACTCTGCAAAATATGAACCTCTGCAGCCAACACCTATTATCTTTCATTTACTATTGATAACTCTTATCAAGGAGTTCAAGTCTTTGGTGCAATAAATACAGGAGAAATGGCAAGATTGCTGGGAGTGAGAATTAGGCAATAGAGATTACATACAGTATAGAACTTTGTTCTCTAAATATTTGGAAGCTTGTTGAAATGAATATGGAACTTGCATGCTGTCTAATTTGAACTTTAAAACTTTGAAAAACTAATAAATAATATAATGTTCCAAGACAGAGTCTTAAAGTGACTGAGAATCACCGAAAGTAATAATAGTGACTTAGGAACAGTTTAGGACCAATAGTTTCAAAAGAGACAATATCTTGGGGCACCTGGGTGGCTCAGTGGGTTAAAACCTCTGCCTTTGACTCAGATTATGATCCCAGGGTCCTGGGATCGAGCCCCGCATCGGGCTCTCTGCTCAGTGGGGAGCCTACTTCCCTTTCTCTCTCTCTGCCTGCCTCTCTGCCTACTTGTGATCTCTGTCTGTCAAATAAATAAATAAAAATCTTTAAAAGAGGCAATATCTTTAAATACCAACTGACATTTATGCTGACAGAATTTGCCTAGGCAAACTGCCATTTGAATACATTCTCTGAATAGTTTAAAAGATGCTTTTGTTAACACTTTTCGAAACCAATAGCATGGTTAAATACCTGCCTTAGGTTATCGTTCAATGTTGTTCTGAACTTTGTACAGGAAGAAACATAAATTATAATGATTTTTTAGATGAAGCAAACACTTCCTTGATTTAGGATAAAATCTGTAACTCTATTCTCATGTTAAGAAAGCAATAGAGGGGCGCCTGGGTGGCTCAGTGTGTTGAAGCCTCTGCTTTCGGCTCGGGTCATGATCCCAGAGTCCTGGGATCGAGCCCCACATTGGGGGTCTCCGCTCAGCGGGAAGCCTGCTTCCTCCTATCTCTCTTTGCCTGCCTCTCTGCCTACTTGTGATCTCTGTCAAATAAATAAATAAATTTTTTTTTAAAAAAAGAAAGCAATAGAATGTACTAGAATGTACTAGAAATAGAACTTCCCCTCATTTCTTTCCTCCAAAAGAAATCCCTCATTTAAGAGACTCATTCCTTCTCTCTTTTCCTGAAGGAAACTAGGAGAGAAAATAAGTATACAGTCTCTTTGCAGTACATGCTTTTTGACTTTAGAAGTATATAGGGTGCCTGGGTGGCTCAGTAAGTTTAGTGTCAGTTTTCAGCTCAGGTCATGATCTCAGGGTCCTGGGACTGAGCCCTGAATTGGGCTCCCTGCTCAGCAGGAAGCCTGTTTCTCCCTCTCCCATTCCCCTGCTTGTGCACTCTCTTTTTCTCTGTCAAATAAATAAATAAAATCTTTAAAATAAAACAAAAATAAAAACTAGAAGTATATATGCTCTGTTGGAAATTTTTTTTAAAAAGATGTAGCTTCTGGTGTAAAAAAAAGTTAGCTCAAATATACTTATTTACAAAAGTTTTCACTTTTAAATGGGGTTTAACAAACAAAAAGCAGAATCAGACATAAATACAAAGAACAAACTGATGGTTGTGAGAGGGAAGAGGTGTGAGGGTATAGACAAAATGGGTAAAGGGGAGTGGGAGATACAGGTTCCCAGTTATGGAATGAATAAATCACTGGAATAAAAGGCACAGCATAGGAGTTAAGGTCAATGATACTGTAATACATTGTATGGGGGCAGATTGTAGCTGTATTGTGGTGAGCATAGCATAATGTATGGAGAACTTGAGTTACTATTAGTACACCTGAAACTAATGTAACATTGTGTGTCAACTATAGTCAAATAAAAAAAATTAAATAAAAATAAATGGGATTTAAGAGCACGACAAATCTCCAGGTTGTTTTACCATGAATTGTCAAGAAAAGAAATTTGGATCACAGCAGTTAAAGGACCAGGTCACCTCCTTTCCCCTTGCCCTACCTCCCTTTCCCACCTTCTCTCTCTCTCTCTCTCTTTCACACACTCTTTCACAGACACACACACACACACACACACACACACACACACACACACACACGGACAGCTTGTGAATGTCATGGCCTGAAAACAGGCCCAGCAATTTATCAAACCTCCCTTAAACAAGAGACAATTGGCATGGGCATTTTTACTCAGCAATTAGTTGCATTCACAATTTCTATAGCTTTTAACTGCAAGCATAAAAGGGCTGACCAAAGCTGAATACATGGGCCTCTTTATCCTATGACCTCATTCCTTTTTTCTACAACCTACTTCCCTGAACAATCATTCACTTTAGTGACCACACCCTTGAACAACAATTTATCAAAGCAACACACCCCTCCCCGCAGAACAGGAAATTTTTCTGATAGTGTATAGAAATCCTGGCACAGCAAAGGAGCTATCCACAATCCTTGTAACCAAAGAAAAGGGGAAAAATCATGTAAACAAAGATAAACCCAAGCTGAGTAATTGTTGATAGCAGAGGCTGTCAATAACACACATCAAAACACATTCTCCCCAGCTGCTTTCTAGAGTTAAATTTAGTTGTAAGTTTTAACTTCAAAAGAATGCTACCCCACATGACACACAGATTATAAGACACCTTCTTTAAATAAAACTTGTTTTGTTCAATAAAATACTGATGCCCAAAGCACAAAATAATATTTAAAAATGAAATATAGACGTATAGAACACTTACAGACCAGGTCCCGCACATCTATCCTCAAAGTCGACTCTCCCTGGGATAAGCCAGTGGTATTTATCCAAATGATCACAGTGCTTTCTATGTAGTAGGCACTTAATAAACATTAAATTCAATGAAAGACTGCTATTAAAAATATTTTATTTCGATTCAATTCTCTCTCACACAACAGAATTCCTTTGCATACAAGGAAAATATCTTGAACTTCATGAGAAACTAAATTAGTGGATGGGAAATATATGTGTTGAGTGATTTTACATCATTGGTACTCATTAAGGCAGTATTTTATTTTGAGTTAATGATGGTAGGTTGATATTTAAGCTTTTTAAAAGGTTGAGTGGTAAGTTGTTTTATGTAGTTTCTAGAACTTCATTTATTTATAAGACTGCATTTAGTTTTAAAATGCATCCATGCCCTTGATTACCCCATGTTTAATTTTACCTGTCTAGATGGATAAACCTGGTAATTTTAATCCTAGAATTAATTTAGACAATTTCACCAGCAACTATTTTCTACATTCAATTTTCTCTGTTCTAGCAATCAGATAAAATAATGACCGAGAGAATAATAAAATGTATCTATTAATTATAGACAAGAAACAAAGGAACAGTATATCTGGAGAAATTTAAAATATGTTTGTATTTACAAATACCATTGTAGTGTACAAGAAGGCAATAAAGGAAAAACATACTAAAAGCCAGAAGAAATAGGGGCACCTGGGCGGCTCAGTGGGTTAAGCCTCTGCCTTCAGCTCAGGTCATGGTCTCAGGGTCCTGGGATCAAGCCCGCATCAAGCCCCCATGGGGGGGGGGGTCTCTGCTCAGCAGGGAGCCTGCTTCCCCCTCTTTCTCCGCCTGCTGTTCTGCCTACTTGTGATCTCTCTCTCTCTCTCTCTCTCTCTCTCTGTCAAATAAATAAATAAAACCTTCAAAAAAATCCAGAAATAGAAAATATTAAAGTGTTGCAAAAAACATTTAGTTAAATCTAAAATGTCTACTATATAAGCTAAAATTAAGATCAGGAAACAAAGAAAAGTGACACCAATTTCAGTTTCTTAAAGGGAACATATTGTACTACTGAAAATTATAGAATTTTTAATTTTTTATTTTATTTTATTTTATGTAGGCTCCATGCCCATCATGGGGCTTGAACTAAATTTTGAGATCAAGAGTCTCATGATCTATCGACTCAGCCAGCCAGGTGCCCCAGTTATATATATTTTTAATTTTATGAATTATCTGAATGTTATCTAAACACCAAAATGCTAAAAGACAAAGTAAAACTTTAACTGAATTTATGATAACCAACAATTGATTATAATACACATTTTCCTACCTGCAGGGATCACAAACTCTATCATCAGAATAGTTACTACATACCAACTCAAAATGTTTCTAAAACATGTCGTATTAAAGAGAGACTTTATTAAAACATAAAACAAACAAAAAAAGGGTTTTGAGTAATATGTGTTATTTGCTTGTGCTTGACATGGCATATAATAAAGCTGCTGCCTCATCTTACCCATTACATTAACATCAAGGTAATTTCAGATCAAATCTAAGTTCTACTTTACACAATACCATCCTTCCAAGAAACAAGGAGAAAGAAAAATAAAATAGAAGAGTTTCTTCATCACATTATTTGTGACAACTATCCCAAAGCTTTCTTGCCAAATTATCTTTTAGTGGATTTGTGAGTGCCCTTTGATATCTAACTTAGTTTGAAATTTTATAGTCAAGTTTTCTTTCTTCTTGTTTCACTAAGGGAATGAAACTTCTTGGTTTGTCCTTTACTATGCATCCCCTACCTCATCTTCACACAGCCCTTATTTTTCTTTCTTTTCAATTATAACTTCAGACTCAGAACACTCCATTCCAATCTCATATCCCAGTTTTTGTGGCCATATTTTCTGTCCCTAGAGTTCTTTATAAACTCCTCTATGGGGAACTGTGTCCCAGGATGGAGATAGTCTAATAAGGATCACTTTAATAATTATCAGGTAGAAAGAAGAAAAAGTCTTGTAAAAAAGCTTGATTAACTTGGTCCTGAGATGACTAAAAAAGGAAAGTTGAACTAAATACAATACAATACAGGGCTCTTAAAAATTGTTCTGTAGTCAGTATTTATAACTTGTTAAATTTCTCCTGTTAAATTTTTATCTGTCTTTATTAACAAGTTGATAAGAAAAGAGATTAATGTTTTTAAATAACTCTTACAGAAAGGGTGATTTTAATATTTCTATAATAATGGTAACTAGTTTTTGTATTGTTTTGGGGATACTAAGGAACATAAATGACACCCATTTTGTTGTTCATTAATAACCTAATACTAAATATTGGAATGTACATTCACATTATTATTTATCAGTTATGCAAAGTGGTATTTTTCCTTTTGTATTTTTCTTTCCTTTGACTTCAATATAGGTGGAGGTTTTTTTCACTTAGGAAATTACTGACAATAAATCCTGGATTTTTTCTTCACATTTTTTCCCTCAAATTAAGCTAAGCATGAAATATCTGTAAAATTGTGGCATTTTTAATTGTGTTATCTCTGTCTTTAAAAATTCTTTTAAAATAGTTTGATTATATACTTTAGAAATTTTGCTTCATATCCTATTTTAAATTGTGGTTTTGGGAAAAATAACCCATATTTACTCTGGATTGGTAAAATAATGCAACATCAGATATCATCCTAATAGTTACTTTTTAAATTCTTTACAGTCTAAATTTTATCTTGAAAACATAATTTTAGTTTGGACAGATGTTTACAGAAAGCTTAAAGTCATGCAAATTTAATGTGAAGGGATTCAAAGAATGAAAATAGACATAGAGCTCTTATTTTATAGTCTTGCAATGTTCCTTTACATTCATTGACAAGATTATTAGCAAAGATACTGGTGTTAAAATAACTCCTTTAAAAATAACTGTATTTCATTTTAAGGGTGCCTTAGAATTCTGCTTTTTTAAGCATTTATATAACAATTGATTACATCTTGCCTTCCTCAATCTTATATCTATTCTTTCAATCCTCTTTCTACCAATATTCATGAATTATTCACTTTGGCTGTATAAGAACCAGTGTGTCATTTTCATAAGATGAAACACATACAACAATTTGAACAGATATTTGTGCATGTCACTTACCCAGAAACAGCATACTATTTGCTGAACACAAATAACTGCTCATTACTCCATATAAGCCATTATCTCTGAACTACCAAATTTCATCTAAAAAATCTGTTACTTCTGAAATAAAGTGAATCAGTGGAACTAGTCTGTAAAAGTTATTGCATTCAAGTTGAGGATTGCTTTATGGTAAGAGCAAAGGAATACCCTGGATCAGATATTACAATCAAATCCAACAAAAAATGAGTCATCTTATGCTCTAGTTAGATCATAAAACTCATTGGAGCCATTAAACAACCACAGGCACTAGTAAAGAAAAGAACAGCAAGAGATGGAATTTAAGTGACCGTACATTGCTTGTATAGCTACAATCCACCAAAAGATAACATCCTGTAGGACAGAGGCAGAGAAGCAGAAAGAAAATATATGTGGTTCAAGATATCCACTCTCTATAAATCACACAGAGTTATATTAATGGTACCTGAGAATGGTTGCTCCAAACCAGATTTTGGTAGGAGGAGGCAGTTTTGAGAGGAGAGAGCACTTCCTGTGAGCTGATGGGGTCCAAGGCCTGAACAACTTTGTTCATGGGCCCACTGTAGGTCCTCACTCTCTCGTACACTACATTTTTTTCTGGTGGGTGCTGGGTTTGGCTTGACTGATGGTAGCAGTGATAATGCTGGGGCTGACACTGCAGCACCTCTAGGGGCTGTGGAGTTCCACAGCCGCTGCTGCTCATCTCACTCCAATAGCTTGAGTTCATGATGTTCTCAGTGGTCAGCAAGGTACTCTGCAGATGCTCTCCCTGTGGAAGAGAGAGAGAGAGAGAGAGAGAGCGAGCACGCGCTGGTGAATAAGGGTAAGAAGGCAAGTAGGCACAAGTAGAAGTCATTTATCAACACCCTCTGCCTGTAGTGGTGCCCTGGAGAGGTTAGAGTTACCTGAGCAGCAGCAGGAACAGGTCTGGCAGCTGCAGAGGAGGCAGCAAAATTATTTGAGCACAAACGAAAAGTAGAGCCACCCTGTGAGATTGCTCCAGGAAATGGTACTGACACGCCCCTCAGGGGTGGATTCACCTGGCAGCTTTACTTGCCAAGAGAGGCCCTGCTTTGCCACAGAGATACACGGCTGCATTCAAGTAAGTAAGGGAGTCTGGAAAGAATAGAAATGAGGAATTTTAGGGATGAAGCCAGAGCTTCCAAGTCCACAGTCTTGGAAACTCATTCAATTGTAAATAAGCATACAAAGACATGCTTGTGTCTAAACGTACTAGAGAAAAAGTCACAAACATCACATGAAAGTGACTTTCCCATGGTTCTTAAGCTTACTAAAGAGAATTACAGGCATGGATATTATCATTCCAGAGTCCCAGACCAAAATACAAAGTATTAGCATAGGAACACACTAATTTTCACAGATAAATTTGCATTCTTTGAAAACCCAGCTGGTAATTTCATTTAAGGAAGATTGTTATGGCGTCTCCTTCTAACAACTCTAATTTATGGACCTGTGTATCTTGCTCCAGGCCTCATATGACTTTCTTAACTTATATTGAAGTAGATTTGTCTAAATGATTGTTGCCTAGAAATGGGAGATTGGTCAAGAAATATCTTACCATTCCACAAATACTTTGCATTTCAGCATTTACATTTATTGTTTTGCATTTTTACAAAGGAATGTACTCTGATTTTATGTGTGCCCTAAAAAATACTGAGTTTGGGGATGCCTGGGTGGCTCAGTTGGTTAAGCAGCTGCCTTCGGCTCAGGTCATGATCCCAGCGTCCTGGGATAGAGTCCCACATCGGGCTCCTTGCTTGGCAGGGATCCTGCTTCTCCCTCTACCTCTGCCTGCCTCTCTGTCTGCCTGTGCTCTCTCTCTCTCTCTCTCTCTAACAAATAAATAAAAATTTAAAAAATACTGAGTTTGGATTCTTTTTCAGTATCTAGTTGTTAAGGAAGCTGCGAGTCTTGAAAGGGCCCTGACTTTATGAAATGAGATTTAAACATGCTCAGCACTTATAGGTATTACTACTTGAAATTACAATAATAATGCCTACTTACCCACCAAGTTTTGCCCTGCAGGATACTTTAGTACCACTGAATTATAGAATACTCACTAAGTGTGTCTTCAGAAAAGGGGTGTCTTCCTACTGTGTATATACACCACAGAACCTAGCACACCAACATCGTTCTGGAGAGGAGGAGAGTATCACTGAGCTGGCTAGCCAGTCTTATCTGCTAAGTGAACAAAAAGTAGTGATTTAATGGTAATTTACTATGACCGGGTACTGTGCAAGGAGCTTTACATGGATTAGCTGTCATCCTCACAACTTTATGCATGTGTATAGGAAACAAACAGAGGCACAGACACAGAAAGCCACAGACATTTCCCAAAGTGAAACAACTAATAAATGGCAGGTCTAGGATTTTAGCTCATTTTAGAGCTTTAGCTCTTATTTACTGTATTATTCTGCTATATACATTTCAAAATTATGCTCTTCATCTAGCCATCTAATAAATCTTCTATGTGGGAAATCAAAGTACAGTTTTGAACTGCTGGCTTGTGACTCTAAAGGCATCTTTGGATTTTTTATAGGGGAAAAGCAAGCAAACTGCTGAAAATCGACCTTGAAAACCTTAAAATTATTAAAAATAAATTTTTGTGTATTTACATTGTGTGCTATATACTTCAAATCTAATCCTTTTTCATTTTAATGCTATTTCTCAAGAATCAATGAAAATTTAATTAGAAACATGTGACCTGCAGAGCAGTCTTGGAAAATATCAGATTGATAACCTGTTAATATCCTTAGCAGTATCATTTTGGATAGGCTTCATGTGTGAACAGGAAATGGATAAGTGAGGTCATCCAGTCAGCTCTGATTGTTGGTATCTGAATTAATTTAAAATATGCACAAACACATAAACACAGTACTGTTAATATTTGCAGCCAAAAGATGGCCTACTAAATAGAAATGGCGATGAACAATAAAAATTCCTTCGTCCATAAAATGGTGACTATACCTGTTGTGCACATTGCTTGGATATATGGCATTTTAAGGCAACCACCTTTATGCACTTGGGCAAAAATTAACATGTGATATCTTCCAGCCTTGTCCAATATTCTTCCCCATCCATGGGTATGAGACAGAGAGAGAGCTTAAAGCTCAGGAATAGTGTATAAGAAATGAGATTAGGCATTATCTGGCAGACAAACCACGTTTAACTATGAAATATATGTTGACCACCATAGTTCACCTTAGAGAGGATTAACAATATTCTTATCAAAGTTTCTGCTCCTTTTCTGAGAATTCACTTGTGTTTTTAATGATCCGAATCTCCTATTGTTTTATTTCTCCTTAATGCAAATGATATCACCATCTATTTTTATTAATGAATGCATATAACTATATTTGACTATTTAATAATGGTATTTGACTGTTTTCTACTTGAAAACGCAAGGGATTGACACTGCATTCTGCAAGCTTCATGACTATGCTATCCTTCTCACGTTTGTGGATAGAATAGTTAGAGTTGATTCCTTATTCTCAGCTCCAGACTTGTTCACAGAATCCTAAATTATATTTCTGGCAGCTATTTTGTTTTACTCAGTAATATAGATATTTTATGTTGTTACTGAAAAAACTCATTTATATGATACCTTTGATTTCCCCTTAGAACTGATAAACTGTTAGAA
Source organism: Taxidea taxus jeffersonii (assembly GCA_003697995.1). NCBI lineage: Eukaryota > Metazoa > Chordata > Mammalia > Carnivora > Mustelidae > Taxidea > Taxidea taxus. The sequence goes on along the minus strand of ML094930.1, from coordinate 31,894 downwards.
ACTAATTCAGTTCTAACAGATTATTTATTTATTTATTTATTTTATTACTTATTTCTTTTTAAGATTTTATGTATTTATTTGACAGAGAGAGACACAGTGAGAGAGGGAACACAAGCAGGGGGATGGAAGAGGGAGAAGCAGGCCTCCAGCAGAGCAGGGAAGCCCAATACAGGTCTTGATCCCAGGACCCTGGGATTATGGCCTGAGCTGAAGGCAGATGACTGAGCCAACCAGGCACCCCTCTCACAGATTTTTAAAAAATAAATTTTATTGTTCCTGGTTATAAAAATAATTCATTCTTTAAAAATTCAAATAATTGGGGCACCTGGGTGGATAGGTCTGTTAAATGACTGACTCTTGTTTTTGGCTCAGGTCATGGTCTTGGGTGGTGATATTGAGCCCCATGTTGGGCTCTGCACTCAGCACAGTGTCTGCCTCTCTCTCCCTCTCTCTGCCCAATCCCCTAATCATTCTCTCTCCCTTTCTCAAATAAATAAATATTTTTTTAAAAATTCAAATAATTAAAGAGATGTATAAAGTAGAAAATGAAACTTCCCATATTGTGGTAGGAGAAAGGGATGGGCTAAAGATCAGGAATGTTTGCTGTATACATTATCAGTAATTTAAAAAACTGATTATATTTTGACTGAGATGTTTTGAAGATCATCTGAAAAAGTCTTGATTTTACCTACCTCATAAAATTGTTATTAGAATCAAAAGAGAAAATTTCTGCTAATTATAATGCACTATCCATGTACAAGCTTAAAAATATTACTCATAGATGATGTATGTGATTTTTGTAAAATAATTGGGTTTGAAAGCAAATATGATGGGCCTGGCTTTTGAAAAGCTTAGCTACCGAAAACATTGAGGTAAAATAGATCAGTAATAAATTTATCAAAGTGGGTATACAGAACTATCTTAGAATATTAAACAAACAATATAAGTTATTATAACTTTAACACCAAATGAATTTCATCAGCATCAGCAGTAGTGTTTTTATATGTATAACTAATCTTGTACCCCACCTCTTGTTTTATGGGAATGATGTCCAGGTCTATCTCAAGCCCTAGTCCACTATTGAAGCTCATGGTGTAATGGCAAAGGATAGAAAGTTAAAGTGAAGTTACTCAAGTCTTCTTACTTCTGCCTTCTCTATGATAGAAGAGAAGTATGTTCATATAGAAAGAGTCAATAATCATTGGTCAGAGAGAGCTGAAGCCCAAGATAATGAGATATCATATGAAAATACCTATGTTTTACCAAATGAGTCCAAGTCACTTGATCTAGCAGAACTCCATTCCAGCCTTCTCACAGATCTTAGAGATGATCTTGCTTAACTGCTGTTGGGAAACTTTAGACTGGGAAATGTTTCAGAAAAACAGATATGAAGAAACATTGTTTTGATTTAAAAAATGAATGGCAAAGTTTACAAACTGAACAGTTTAGTCTAACATCAATCCAGTCAAAAGTTTTTATCAGAATATCAGCTACCTGATGATACACAAACTTAGAAAATAAATTAGTGATCTCTAAAAGCCCTTTGATTATCCTTTATCCTGGTTTCTGAATCTCAGTCCTTTAGTAAATTTTAACTGTGGATAATTTGTGGATAAAATTTAACTGTGCATAATTTTGCTCAGAACTAATTTCAGTGTTCCAAGAGCCACACTAGAGAAAACGAGACTTCAATTCTAGACAAAGTAAATCACTCCTCTGTATGATTTTAATGCAGTTGAACAGAGACCAAGCTTCATTGATTCTGACAGACCCCCAGGATATCTGACCTTTCCTGTAAAAAAGGTAACTTTACAGCAGCATTTCTCAAAGTATGTCGTGAATAACACCAGAGTGTTATACCTAGAAAAGAGAAGTGTTTTGCCTCCAAATGAGTTGAAGAAATACTTAGTTAAATATCATTTGAGAAATAGCTTTACTGACATAATTATAGCTTTTCATAAGCTAATATACATTATGATCTAAATGGATGATGTAATGTGTAGAGTTTTTCAAGTTTTGTTGGTGATGTAATATATTTTGAGTGGAATAATTTCAGTTACTTGTATTCTTCAGATGTTTTCTTCTTTATGCTTTTTTCCTCCATATGCTCTAAACTAAATTCATAAAGCAGGTGGGAATTCACACTTTAATTTATAATTCTATCAATATCACAAAAAATACTAAAGATCATTTGATCAAGCTATATCACTATACTAGTGATACTTGAAGTGAGGTCCTTGAAACAGAAGCTGTAGCTTCACCTGGAAAAGTTTTACAAATGCTAATTCTTGGGCCCCACCCCAGATCTCCTGAGTCAGAAACTCTGGGGTGGGGCTCAACAATCTGTTTAACAAGCTCTGCTGGTGATTCCAAGGCACGCTACAATTTGTAAATCTCTGAGTTATATCAGTATGTTCTGGACAGGCTTGGATAAAAGAGGAAGATGGTAGTGCCAGAGATATGAGACTTTCAGTGTATTAGGAAAAAATCACAAGCAGCTCAGGTGATTAAAAGTCTATAATAGAGGTGAGCTACAACCCTTGGTAAGAGTCAAACTGTTTTATATATAAGGAGAAGTCAGAATGAGAATGAACTATGGTGTAGTATATCAGTTATAGTTATCTAATTTATCTGATGTTAGACATAAAACATTTTATTTTAATAAAAGGAGAATATTGGAGTATACCAAAAGACTCTATAGCGTTGATGAGTATAACTTTGCAGTCAGACAGACCTAGATTTTTTTTTTATTTGACAGACAGAGATCACAAGTAGGCAGAGAGGCAGGCAGAGAGAGATGGAGAAGCAGGCTCTCCACTGAGCAGAGAGCCTGATGTAGGGCTCAATCCCAGGACCCCAAGACCATGACCTGAGCCGAAGGCAGAGGCTTAACCATTGAGCCACTCAGGCGTCCCTTAAACATCCTGCTCCAAATTTGGTTTGGGATAAAGGATAAAGAGCTTGCTATGGATTTGCCATTGGAAATTTACTTAGAGTAGAAAGTAATATATGTGGCAGACTGGACTTACAAAAGGGAAAAAAGTGGGGAATACCAGGTAACTTAGTCATAGAGAAGCCCCAATCAACTTAACAAAAAGGAGAAGGTATAAAATGATTGATTGTAAAGCAATCATTTATAATTTAAAAAGCTAAGCTTGGATGAAAGAGTTTAGTTAGGAGATAAAACAAGTCTTATGATATTTGTTCTAGATATCTGTGTGCCATGTAGTTAAATTATAAGGAGTTTTATTTTCTTGGGGGGAGTGACTATTTTCATTAGAGGGGGATCCATTAGAGTATCTTCAATTATCAACATCTTTTTATTGAAGTATAAAAACCAGAGTGTTATATTAGTTTCAGGTGTACAATATAATGATTCAACAATTCTACACATTACTCAGTGTTCATCTAGATATGTGCACTCTTGATCTCCTTTATCTATTTCACCCATTCCCCCACCTCCCCTAATTCTGTATAAAAGTACCCAAATCAAACAGAAAAAAAGGAAATAATAAATATAAGAACTGTATAATGCTAAACAAAATGTCAGTCAGAGAAAGACATTCCACATATGACTTCTATCATATGTGGAATTTAAGAAACAAAAGCAGTGGACATAGGGGGGAAAACTGAGAGGCAAATCATAAAACAGACACTGTAGAGAACACACTGTGGCTTGCGGGAGGGAAGGTTAGTGGAGGATGGGCTAAATGGGTGATAGGTATTAAAGAGGAAAATGGTTGTGATGAGCACTGTGCCTTTTATGTAAGTGATGAATCACTAAATTCTACTCCTGAAACTAATATTACACCACATGTTAACTAACTGGAAATTAAGTAACAACTTGAAACAAACAAACAAATAAAAAAGAACTGAAATCTATAAGAGAAAAGGAAAAGAATAGAGAAGAATCATAAAACCAAAAGATGGTGCTTTGAAAGAAAATAATAAAATTGATAATCCTCTAACAAGATAGATAGAAAAAGAAAGTACAAATAACCAAAATCATGAATAACACTACTGACTCCACCTACATTAATAGGATAATGAAGTGCCCTATGAACACCTATGCACATACATTTTCCAACTTAGAATAAATGGACCAATTACTTGAAAACCACAAAGTACCACAGCTCACTAAAGATAATATAGATAATCTCATCAACCCTACATCTCTAAAATAACTAGAATAAATAATAAAACTTCCAAAAAGAAAAATGTTGAATTGCACCAAACATTTAAGGAAAAATTAATATGGTCTCTATACAATCTCTTCCACAGAATAGAAAAGAAAGGAATACTTTATAATGTATTTTGTGAGGTCAGCTTTACCCTGATATTAAAAAGGCAATACAGGAAAACTACAGAAAATAACCCTCATGAACATAAATTCAAAAATCCCTATCAAAATATTAGTAACTCAAATCCACAATACATAAAATGAATAATATATTATGAACAAGTGGGATTTACCCCAGGAATGCAAAAGTGATTCAATGTTTGAGACTCAATCAATATAATTCACCATATTAACAAACAAACAAACAAAACATAAAATTACCTTAGTGAATGCAGAAAAAGCATTTGACAAAACCCTACATCTGTACCTGATAACAAGTCTTAGTAAACTAGATAAACAGAAATTTCCTCTATCAGATAAAAAGCATCTATGAAAAACTTACAACACCTTACTTAATGATAAAAGACTGAATGCTTTCCTTCTACAATTAGGAGCTAGCAGGAATGTCTGTTCTTGCCACTCCTATTTAATATCATACATGAAGTCTTTGGTGGTGAAAAAAAGGGAAGAAAATTATATAAAAGGATTTCACATTTGAAAGGAAAAAAGTTAAACTACCTCTATTTGAAAATGGCATGATTGTCTATGTAGACAACTCTAAGGACTCTACAAAAAAACTCTTGGAACTGGGGTGCCTGGGTGGCTTAGTGGGTTAAAGCCGCTGCCTTCGGCTCGGGTCATGATCCCAGGGTCATGGGATCGAGCCCCGCATCAGGCTCTCCGCTCTGAGGACAGCCTGCTTACTCCTCTCTCTCTGCCTGCCTCTCTGCCTACTTGTGATCTCTGTCTGTCAAATAAATAAATTAAAAAAAAAACTCTTGGAACTAATAAGTGAGTTTGGGAAGACTGCAAGATACAAGGTGAAATACAAAAATCAACAGAATTTTATATACTACAATGAATAATTGGAAATTGAAATAAAAAACAATAACATTCATAACCCACAGTGAAATGTTGAAGCAGGCTGCCTGGGTGGCTCAGTTGGTTAAGCAACTGCCTTCGGCTCAGGTCATGATCCCAGAGTCCCAGGATTGAGTCTCGCATCAGGTTCCCAGCTCCACCAGGCGTCTGCTTCTCTCTCTGACCTTCTACCTTCTCATGCTATCCTTTACTCTCTCAAATAAATAAATAAAATCTTTAAAAAAAAGAAATGTTGAAGCATATATCAAATAATATGATGACTGCATACTGAAAACTGCAAAATGCTGATGAAAGAAATTAAACAAGCCCTAAATAAATGAAAAAAGATCTTATGTTCATAGATTGAAAGATTCCATATAGTTATGATGACAGTTCTCTCCAAATTGGTCTACAAATTTAATGCAATCTCAATAAAAATCCCAATAAGATTCTTTGTAGATATACACAAGTGGATTCTAAAAAATTATATAGAAGATAAAGCTACTAGAATAGCCATACAAATTCTGAAAAAAAATGAACAAAGTAGGAGGAGTGCCACTTAAGATATAACAAAAAGTGGCCTGCTGGGAAGATGGACGAGTAGGAGCACCCTAAGCTCATTTCATCCCCTGGATACAACCAGATAACACTGACATTTGTGTAAAAACAAAAACAAAAATGACTTGAAGACTGGCAGAGCAAACTCCACAACCAAAGGTAGAAGAGGCCACAGTATAGAATATGGAAAGGGTGAAGATGTGGTCTAAGAGTTAAACAGACCATCACCATCCACAGTAGGGAGGGAGCTGGTGGTACAGAGAAGAGAAAAATAAATAAATAAAAAATTAAAAAAAAAAACAGACTTTATGACAGTGAATTCCCATAATATTTGCCTTTGAAAGTGAGAGGGACAAAATTTCATAAGTTCTTATAACCAGTGGGACTTAAAGCCTGGGATTTTAAAAATCAGCATGTTTGACTCTGATAGAACCTGGAGGACAAAAGGAAGCAGAGTCCTTGTCCTTGAAGAGATAGCATGACAAACAGCCTATGCAAATACAGCCTCCAATCAGCAGTTTGAAAAATGCCAGGGGCAGATGGGAGGGAGAGTGATTTGCTCATCTCACTATGCCCTAAAGAGACAGGGATCATGGGGTGATCCCTCCAGGAAAAATGGACCTGGCAGGTAACATTTCTCCCTTGCTCCCCCCACATAAACATTTGCCACCTGCAAGAACTAACACAGCACCAACACTCACCACCTGACTGGTTTGCACCAAGCCTTCACCCTCTGCATTTCAGTAGATCCACCCTTCCCAGTCGTACTGGCCTCAGTCTCAGCATTGTGGGCCCGTCTCCCAGAAGACCAGCCCAAACTCTGTCAACACCATCTTTCCCGAGTGTGTGTTTTGTGGGGCCTCAGGTCTAGCAGAGGCAGGAGTAGGTCTCATATCTCAAGCAGACCACTGCACACCTACTTAAAATGCACCCCAATCCTCCTGGTGACCAAATATTGCCCACAACAGGCAAAAAGAGCATCTTCAGATAAGTAGGCTGAATTTAAAAGAGGTAAAAGCAATAGCAGAGCATATACAACACACATAGGAGACACTGCCTGAAGCTCCAGGCCCTGGGGAACCCAGGAAACTGCACTGTAGGATGCTATAGGACTTCTTCATAAAGCTATTATCATTAATAGCAAGAGAAGTAGCTCACTTTCCTAACACACAGAAAAGAATAGAGAAAGTCAGACAAAATCAGAGAAGTATCTGTCAAATGAAAGAATAGGACAAAACCACAGCAAGAGACCAAAGCAAAACAGATAAAAGTAACACGTCTGATAAATAATTTAATGTAATGATCATAAAAATACTCACTGGACTGGAGAAGAGTGGAGGACTTTTAACGAGCGAGACTTTTAACAAAGAGATAAAAAAGAACCAATCAGAGATGAAGAACATGGTAAATGAAATTACAAATATACTTGATAGAACAAGTAGCAGGCTAGATGAAGCAGAGGAATGAATTAATGGACAGGAAGACAGATAAACGGAAAGTCACCAACCTGAGAAAAGGAAAGAGAATTATGAAAATTGAGAAGATTTATTAGTAACTCAGTGATGCCATTAAGCATAATAACATTCTTATTATAAGGATCTCAAGAGAAGAGAGAGGAAAGGATCAGAAAACTTATTTGATGAAATAATAGCTTAAAACTTCCTTAATCTGGGGAAAGAAAGAGATATCCAAATCCAGGAGACACAGACATCCCCCTGAAAATTGAACCCAAGGAGATCCACACCAGGATGCTAGTAATTAAAATGGCAAGAAGTAAAAATAAAGAAAAAAAAAAAAGCAGCAAGAGGAAAGAAGACAGTTACATACAAGGGAAACCCCATAAGGCTAACAGTGGGTTTTTAAGCAGAAACTTTGCAGGCTAGAGGAGTATAGCATGATATATACAAAGTACTGAAAAGGAAAAATCTGCAGCCGGGAATATCCTATCTAACAAGGATATAATTCAGAATAGAAGGAGAGAGAGATTCTTAGAGAAAAACTAAAGGAGTTCATGATCACTAAACTAGCTATACAGAAAAGTATTAAAGAGGTCTCTGAGTGGAAAGGAAAGACCATAAATGAGAATACAAAAAGTAAAAAACAAAACAAAGACAAAAACAAAAACACATAAAAGCACTGAAAATAAATATTTCTATGAAAATCAGCCAAGGGATTAATAAAATAAAAGGATTAATAATATGCCATCATATACCTAGAATGTGGGGTGGGGAAGAGTAAAGAATGGGCTTAAACTTAAGCGGCCATCAACTTAATGTAGACTACTACATAAAAAAGATGTCATATACAATCCTAGTGGTAACCACAAATCAAAAACCTGAATAGATATGCAAAAACGAAGAGAAAGGAATCCAAGTATATTGCTAAAGAAAGACAACAAACCATGAAAGAGACAAAAGAAGAAAGGATCAGAGACAATCTATAGAAATAACCACAAAACAAGTAACAAAAGAGTAATAAATACATCTATCAATAAAACAACTTTAAATATAAATGAACTAACTCCTCCAATTAAAAGACAGGGTGACAAGATCCTTAAGAAAATAAGATTCACCTAGGTGCGCTGGGTGGCTCAGTGGGTTAAACCTCTGCCTTTGGATCAGGTCATGATCTCAGGAACCTGGGATCAAACCCTGCATCAGGCTCTCTCTGCTCAGCAGGGAGCCTGTTTCCCTTCTCTCTCTTCATGTCTCTCTGCCTACTTGTGATCTCTCTCTCTCTGTGAAATAAATAAAATCTTAAAAAAAAGAAAAGAAAAGAATATCCGTCTATATGCTGCCTACAAGAGACTCCTTTCAGATTTAAAGGTACCTGCAGATTGAAAGTGAGGGGCTGGAGAAAAATGTATCATGGAAATGGATGTCAAAAGAAAGATGGGGTAGCAATACTTATATCAGACAATACAGACTTTAAAATAAACACTGTAATAAGAGACAAAGAAAGATACTATATAATAATAAAGGTGACAATCCAACAAGAAGATATAGCAATTGTAATATTTATGTACCCAACATGGGTCACCCAAACACATAAAACAGTTAACAAACATAAGGAACTAATAGATAGTAGCACAATAATAATAGGGAAATTTAACATATCATTTATACCAATGGACAGATATCCATGACCCAGGAGTTGCACTATTAGGTATTTACCCAAAGGATACAAACATTGTGATCTCAAGGGGCACCTGCACCCCAATGTTTATAGCAGCAATGTCCACAATAGCCAAACTATGGAAAGAACCCAGATGTCCATTGACAGGTGAATGAATAAAGAACAGATGGTGTGTGTGTGTGTGTGTGTGTGTGTGTGTGTGTGTGTAGTATATCTATACTGTATATCTATATCTATATAGGATGGAACATTACTCAGTGATCACAAAGGATGAAATCTTACCATTGACATCAGCACAGATGGAAGTGGAGGGTATTATGCTGAGCGAAATAAGTCAATCAGAGAAACACAATTATATGATTTTACTCATGTGGAATTTAAGAAACAAAGCAGGATCATATGGGAAAGGAGGGAAACATAAAATAAGATAAAATCAGAGAGGGAGACAAACCATAAGAGACTATAAGAAACAAACTAAGGGTTGCTGGAGGGGAGGTTGGGGGGATGGGGTAACTTGGTGATGGACATTAAGGAGAACACATGATACAATGAGCACTGTGTGCTACATGCAACTGATGAATTACTGAGCTCCACACCTAAAAACTAATGATGCACTATATGTTAACTAACTGAATTAATATAAAATAAGTTAAAATTTAAAAGAAAAGAAAAATCAATGAATGGTTTTGAATGACACACTGGACCAGGTGGATTTAGCAAACATATTCAGACCATTCCATCATAAAACAGCAGAATACACATTCTTTTCAAGTGCACATGGAACATTCTCCAGAATAGATCACATATTAGGTCAAAAAACAAGTCTGAACAAATTAAAACAAAACAAAACAAACAAACAAACAAAAAAAACAAAGTTATAGCATGCAACCACAATGTTATGAAACTAGAAATCAACTAAAAGAAAAAATATGGAAATAGCACAAATACATGGAAGTTAAATAATATGTTACTAAACAGTGAATGGATCAACTAAGAAAACAAAGAAAATCAAAAAACACATGGAAACAAAACAGTTCAAAATCTGTGGGATGTAGCAAGTGTGGATCAAAGAAGGACATTTATAGCTATACAGGCCTACCTCAAGAAGTAAGGAAAATAAACTACCTATGCTTATATCTAAAGGAGGGAGAAAAAGAAGAACATGTAACACCCAAATCCAGCTAAAGAAGGAAATAATAGATTAGAGCAAAAATAAATGATATAGAAACTAAACACACACACACACACACACACACACACACACACACACACACACACAACCAGATCAATGAAACCAGGAGCCAGTTCTTTGAAAGGACCAAAAATTGATAAATTTCTAGCAAGATTCAACAACAAAAGAGAGGGCAATATCTCTCATGAATATAGATGCAAGAATCCTCAATAAAATGTCAGCAAACTGAATAAAAAATACATTTAAAAATCATACACCACAATCAAGTGAGATTTATTTCCAAGATGTAAAAGTGATTCAATATTCACAAATCAATACTATATGTCACATAAATAAGAGAAAGGATAAAAAACATATGATCATTTCAGTAGATACAGAAAAATCACTTAAGAAAGTACAATATTCATTCATAATAAAAACCTTTGGCAAAGTAAGGTCAGAGGAAACATACCTCAACATAATAAAAGCTTTCTTTGAAAAACCCAAAGTTGGGGCACCTGGATAACTCAGTGGGTTAAGCCTCTGCCTTTGACTCGGGTCATGGTCTCAGGGTCCTTGGATTGAGCCCTGCATTGGGTTCTCTCTCAGTGGGGAGACTATCCCCCCCGCCTGATTCTCTGCCTACTTGTGATCTCTATCTATGTTAAATAAATAAATACAATCTTTTTAAAAAAGAAAAAAAAAACAAAGCAAACATCATACTCATTATTGAAAAACTGATTGATTTCCCCTAAGGTCAGGAACAAGACAAGGGTGCTGACTCTTTCTACTTTTATTCAGCATAGTCCTGGAAGTTCTAGCCACAGCAATTAGAATACATAAAGTAATAAAAGACATCTAAATTTGTGAGGAAGAAGTAAAACTGTCACTATTTGCAGATGCCATGATACTGTATGTACAAAATCCTAAAGACTTGACCAAGACAACTATAAGTGATAAATGAATTAAACAGTCACATATACAAAATCAATGTACAGAAGTTTGCATTCCTATACAATGATGGAGCAGCAGAAAGTTAAATTAAGAAAACATTCCCATTTACAATTGTTCCCAAAACAATAACATATCTAGGAATAAAGTTAACAAAAGAGGTAAAAGACCTGTACTCTGTAAATTATAAAACACTGATGAAAGGAAATTCAAGACAATACAAAAAAAATGGAAAACCATTGTATTCTCATGGTTTGGAAGAAAAAATACTGTTAAAATGTCTATACTATCATTGATCTACGTGTTTCTTTTTGTGCCAGTACCACACTGTCTTGATGATTGCAGCTTTGTAATCGATCTTAAAGTCCAGAATTTTGATGCCACCAGCTTTGGTTTTCTTTCCCAACATTCCTTTGGCTATTCGGAATCTTTTCTAGTTCCATACAAATTTTAGAATTATTTGTTCCAGTTCTGTGAAAAAAGTTGATGGTATTTTGATAGAGATTGCATAGAATGTGTAGATTGCTCTAGGTAGCATAGACATTTTCACAATATTTGTTCTTCCAATCCATGAGTATGGAACATTTTTTCCATTTCTTTGTGTCTTCTTCAATTTCTTTCATGAGTATCCTGTAGTTAACTGAATACATATACTTTGCCTTTTTGGTTAGGTTTATGCCTGGGTATTTTATGATTTTTGGGTACAATTGTAAATGGGATTGACTCTTTAATTTCTTTCTTCAGTCTCATTATTAGTGTACAGAAATGCAACTTTCTCTGTGCTTTATTTTATATTCTGACACTTTATTGAATGCCTGTATGAATTCTAGAAGTTCTGGGGTGGAGTCTTTTGGATTTTCCACGTAAAGTATCATATCATCTGCAAAGAGTGAGAGTTTGACTTCTTCTTTGATGATTCGAATGTCTTATTTCTTTTTGTTGTCTGATTGCTGAGGCTAGGACTTCTAGTGCTATGTTGAACAGCAGAGGTGATAATGGAGATCCCTGCCATATTCCTGACCTTAGGGGGAAATCTCTGTTTTCCCACTTGAAAATTATATTTGCTGTGGGTTTTTCATAGATGGCTTTTATGATATTGAGGTATGTACCATCCACCCCTACCCATGTAGAGTTTTAATCAGAAAAGGATACTCTTTTTATCAAATGATTTTTCTGCACCTATTGAGAGTAACATATGCTTTTTGTTCTTTCTTTTATTAATGTATTGTATCACATTGATTTGCAGATGTTGAACCAACCTGGAAGCCCAGGAATAAATCCCACATGGTCGTGGTGAATAATCCTTTTAATGTACTGTTAATCATACTGGCTAGTATTTTGGTGAGAATTTTTGCATCTGTGTTCATCAAGGATATTGGTCTGGAATTCTCCTTTTTGGTGGGGTCTTTGTCCTGCCTAGTCATCAAGGTAATGCCTCCTAAAATGAGTTTGGAAGTTCTCCTTTCATTTCTATTTTTTGAAAGAGTTTCAGAAGAATAGGTAATAGTTCTTTTATAAATGTTTGGTAGAATTCTCCTGGGAAGCTATCTGGCACTGGGCTCTTGTTTGTTGGGAGATTTTTGATGACTGCCTCAGTCTCCTTACTGGTTATGAGTCTGTTCAGGTTTTCTATTTCTTCCTGGTTTAGTTTTGGTAGTTTATATGTCTCTAGGAATGCATCCATTTCTTCCAGATTGTCAAATTTGTTGGTGTAGAGTTGCTCATAATATGTTCTTATAATTGTATTTCTTTGGTGTTGCTTGTGATCTCTCCTCTTTCATCCACGATTTTATTTATTTGGGTTCCTTCTGTTTTCTTTGTGATAAGTCTGGCCGGGGATATATCAATCCTATTAATTATTTCAAGGAATCAATTCCTAGTTTTGTTGATTTGTTCTACTGTTCTTTTGGTATCTATTTCTTTGATTTCTGCTCTGATGTTTATGATGTCTCTTCTCCTGCTGGGTTTAGGCATTCTTTGCTGTTGTTTCTCCAGATCCTTTAGGTGTAGGGTTAGGTTGTGTACTTGAGACCTTCCTTGTTTCTTGAGAAAGTCTTGTACCACTATATACTTTGGAAAAGCGGCCATATACACTGCTTTTGCTGTGTCCCAAAGATTTTGAACACTTGTGTTTTCATTTTCATTTGTTTCCAT